>JARGCV010000060.1:2452500-2502500 GCA_034064705.1 Bothrops alternatus | reverse complement strand
TGAGCTCCCATCTTCATACCAACTCATCTCCCTCAGAGAAGGGCTCCAGTTATCCCCAGATATAGACACTATAAACTCCTTACTAGCTTTTCAGCATGGTGCAAAAACGTGACTATTCTTCAAGTAATTTGCAGAAGAGTAAGATCATGTCCCTTGAATGACAGTCTACCAGAATGATTGGTTACAACTGTATTACTTACTTGCGTTTTTAATCTTTGGATATTAGTACTTTGAGTTGCTTAGTCCTAGGAAATGGGACAGCAGGGAAGTTGTAGGAATAAATAAATAATACGGAAAGAGAGCAATAAATGAATCATTTTTGCAGTGACTTGCTATATGGAATTATCCAACAACTGTGCTGGCGACAGGGCCTTTTAAAGTGTTTAAAGGTTTTCCCATGAGTTTCTTCTCAAGACAGACATTTAATCCAGTGGGAATTTGTAGTCAAGAAAGGCCACATCATAAATGATCTGTTAGCATTTATATGGTCAAGTTATTCACTATAGTTGGTATTAAAATCAATGGATAATAATGTGGTAAATGCAATTTGTTGGAAATAATGGGGCACAGATCAACAATCAAATATTCATTGCCTTACATAGATATTTCCTTTTCTTAAACTCAAAGTATTTTACTATAAATTCCTTATAAATTTTCTGCTTAATTATTCACAGATTTTAAAATTCTGTGTTGAATAGGTCAGGAAATATAAAGTTGCTTTTCTTGAGCAATGAATTGCCATGGGTTTAATTCTGTTGCTGGCTAGTCATTTTATTATTAGGAATAACTAGCTTGTTGTCAAATCTTACAGACCTCATAGATCATTAGGCAGTTTTCCAATAGCAAATTTTTAAAATAGAGCTCATGTTTTTTTTTAATTCACCTCTAAAAAGTGGCATCTGAAAATGACAGGTTAATTTCAGATTCAAATTTGATTGAGCTTATGTCATTTTCATACTTAAGAGAACTAAAATAGAGCTGTCTTTAAAAACTGGGTGTTAGGCAAATGAATTCTAATGGAGGAGAAGAAATTAACATTATTCTGAACACGTATTTCTTGAATTAGTAGTTTGCCACTAATGTATCCAGTGCGTCTCTTGCCAGAGCTAATAGTACATAATTTTAAATTTCGAAAGTAAATTAAATGCAGTGTGGAATAAATACCAATATTTATTCTAAGAGTAAATTGGGATACATTCATCTAGTTGTATAGCACCGAAATTAACAGTTCTAAAACAATGATAAAAAGGCCATACTCTGATTGAATTTGCATTGTAAATGGCACCAAAATTATTCCCATTTCATCCCCATTGAAACATTCTGTTTATTAGATTTTAGAACCACCACAATCAAGATACTTTAGGCAGCGCACAAAGTTAATTAGAAGCTATATAAACATAAAAGTCTATAATAAAATAAGAGAACATTGATAAAAACTGAAGAAAAAAAACGTTAACTTATATTTGGACACAGTAAATTAGGATTAGGAATGTTAGGGTTAGGATTTACCACCCAGAAGAGCTCTGTTTTAATTTGCTAGTGGACAGACAATCCCACTGGGGATGGTCAACTTCTGCCTATTTTAAATGGCACTCCCTGCAGTTGTAACACTTGGAGATGTCCACCTGAAGGCTGGCCATGCTACTACTGGTAGTGCCTGTTGTAAAATAGGACAATCTGGTGAGGGAAGTAAGGAGCTGAATGGAAAGGGTAGAAGGAAAACAACAACAACAACAACAACAACAACAACAACAACAATAATCTAGTCCAACCCCCTGCTCAGGCAGGAAACCCTATACCATTTCAGACAAATGGCTGTCCAGTTTCTTCATAAAAACCTCCAGTGTTGGAGCATTCACCGCTTCTGGAGGCAGGTTGTTCCACTAGTTAATTGTTCTAATGGTCAGGAAGTTTCTCCTTAGTTCTAGGTTGTTTATCTCCTTGATCAGTTTCCACCCGTTGCTTCTCGTCCTGCCTTCAGGCGCCTTGGAGAATAGCTTGACTCCCTCTTCTTCTTCCCTCTACCTTCCTAGCTTAATGCAGAGGGATTAGCTATTACATGTCTATGGAGATTCTCAGTCATCCAGGTCATGGTTGTCCCAAAGGTGCTTTTTCAGGAAGCAACTGGACTTCCTTGTTTTCCTCTGAAGACATTTCACTTCTCATCCAAGAAGCTTCTTCAGCTCTGAAGGATTCAGCTCTGTATCCTTCCATTCCCCACCATCCAATCAGAGCTGAAGAAGCTTCTTGGATGAGAAGCGAAATGTCTTCAAAGAAAAACAAGAAAGTCCCATTGCTTGCTGAAAAAGCACCTTTGAGATTACTTGTTACTATTCTTTGTGGGAAAATATTGCTCACTAGAACATGATCTAGAGATCTTTAAAACTACTTAAGGACTTTACTTTCTAACAGCTATGGAACTTCAGGTCTCTTTGTGAAAAAGTCTTTCCTTGTGTTGTCAAGAAAGTGGACTTCCAGATGCCCAAAGTTTGAAGCTATAAAGTTCTGAAATCTTAGGAGAACATGAGTGTCTTAGAAGATGAAAAGCAGGGATTAAGACCTGGGGAGCTAGGCGCTGGTTCGGTTGCCTCTCATTTATTTATTTCTTGGGTTTGTAAGACTGTACAATTAAAAAAAAACACATCTCTGGATGGTGTATGGTATTAAAAGTAGATAAAAACAACAATTAATTGCACATGATTGCAACATCTCTTCATATCCTCATAACATACCATGATTCTCTCACTGAAGGCTCTTTTGATTGTTGGAGGATCTATTTTGCTTTTCTTGGGTTTGTTTCTCATTGTCATAGACATTAAAAGCCATAAGTTGTCATTGTTACAACTTATAGCCAAGAGAGGAAAAGACAGAAGGATAGCTGGGAGTCATCCATCAAACGTTGGAAAATTGTTGGGATGAATGAATGAATGAATGGAAGTCATTCAAAGACTGAAAGAATCAAGTCTCAAATTCAGTCCAAATGCTGTACAAATAGGTGACTTCTCCCCTTGGAGAACATCCCAGGTGAAAGCAGATGATTGTGGTACAGGTAATCCTCGATTTATGACCACATTTAAGCCCAAATTTCCCATTGTTAAGTGAGGTTTGCCCCATTTTATGACCTTTCTTGCCACAGTTGTTAAGTGAATTGATCAGTTGATCAGTTAGTACAATTGATCAGTTGGTAACCTGATTGTTAAGTGAATCTGGCTTCCCCATTGACTTTGCTTGTCAAAAGTCTGCAAAAGGTGATCACATGACCTTGGGACACAGCAACGGTCATAAGTATGAACCAGTTACCAAGCATCTGAAGTTTCATCACATGATCACGGGGATGTGGCAAAGGTTATAACTGTGAAAAATGGTCAAGAGTCACATTTTTCAGTGCTATTGTAATTTTGAATGGTCACTAACTGATCTGTTGTAAGTCGAGGACTACTTTTCCCCAAATATTAACATGGCTGCGGTTCCGACAGAACATACTTGTGGCCAAGTTCTAATCCAAAACTGGTCTCTGCCTTTTTATTTATTTACATTTAGCCACCACCCAACTCCAAAATAACTTTGGGTAACTCATAATATCAAGCGAACAGCAAGACAAAGGACCCAAACAACATCAATGAATTGTGCAGCCCTAGAAAGCCGGTAACATCAACATTGTCCATTTCGTGCGCCACTATCAGTGCCTTTTGTTAGTAGCACAAATAGTATTTTGGTGGAGCATTAACTCAAAAGGAAAAGGCCCTTTGAGACTCAAGGACTGAACAGAGTCAGCACCCTGAGAGTTACCTGTGGGAATCTTTCTAGGTTTGAAAAGCTAATTTTGCCCCTTGCACAGCCTCGCTTTAAGAAATGTTTGGACATTAGCATAAAGGTTGTACGTGTTATACAAAGTGTAATTAATGAAGCTTTGATCCCCCAAATGTCAACTAGCTTGCAAAATGTCATAACAAAGTGTCAAGCATCTGGTATACAGTTAATTTGTAGTCATTAACTGCATATTGTTGATGTGACAGTTTGTTAGCAAAGCAACCTTGACAGTTTGCATTTTGTTATTGATTGACACCTTCAGGCCTCCCACCTCACGTAAGTTTACATTCTTTGTGGAACTTGTCTCAGGTTGCATTTTACACTTTTAGGTAGTTAGTTAGTCTTATTTGGGCCCTAGCCTTCTCACCTTTCTCTGAAAAACCGTCTGAGATCAGATAAAGGGGGAAAGGAAATTTTTGCAGATGGTAACTGTTGTGTACTTTGTTCGCGTGCGAATGATGAAGACACATGGCGATGCTGAACACTTTATTCTCCTTCTACAACAACCAAGCAAAAGCAAAAGGCACGCAGGCCTTTTTATATGGCCAGAAACCCGGACAATGTCAACCAATAGGAACAGAGTGTTTTCGTGCCTTGCGCATGTGCACAAGGCTGGCGCTGCTCTGTCTGGTCCCAGGCAGATTTTGGAATGCCCAGCACCAATGCAACATCCCGAGCCTGCTTTTGCAGGCTCAGGACCCAACACCCCACCCCCCTAGATGGAATATACTCTGCGTACATTTATGTACATCATGCATTGGGAAGAGTGCGATACAGTTGCATTATTTAAATGCTAGGAGTGTGGAATACTTGAGTCTGTCCTCAGGCAAACCCTCTACAATATTACTTAATACAATAAATGTATCTGAAATATAAAAAAAATAATACAAAATAATCGACCCACAAGTTACTTCCGTTATTCAGGGGCCTCATGAGCAGGACCCTCATGATTGGACAGCAACTTCACAAAGTCTCTCAGATGTTTGGGTGGGCACTTGGCCCGCTGCAACCTTCTAAGGCCTGGAGAGACTGCCTGGCCCACCTGCTCGCCTACCAGGCTAGGCAGGCCAGGGTGTTGCTGCCCTAAATCCCCAGGTGACCCTGGTGAGGGTGCCTGGCCTATCTGCTTGCCTACCAGGCTAGGCAGACCAGGACTTTGCTGCCCCAAATACCTGGTTGACCCACCCAGCAGCTGGCTGGCTGGATCCTCTAAATCCAAGCCAGCATACCTTGGATGGACCCCTCTTGGGAACACTGTCCCTTGAGCCCAAGGCTAGCAGATGGAGAGGGCCTTGACCGGGCGTCCCTTCTGCCTCCTCTCACTTGGTTGGTGAAGTAGTCTGTCGACCTCCTCTTCAGGATACTCTTCTGATCCTTCTCGAGCATCCTCTTCATGGACTGTAGCTGTGTCTGGAGGATTCCTGGTGAGGCGCAAGGCCTTCACAGCTCCGCCTGCTGCTTCTTCAGCTGCCACCTCTCACAACGCATCTTGGAAGGAGACATCTTCTTTTGCAAAAATCTTTTGTTGTAAGTCTCTGCTCCTCAAGCCACAGACAAAACGATCTCGCAACCTCTCTTCCAGATCCTTGAACTCACAAGGTCTGGCTGCTTGCCTTAAGGCCGCAATAAAGTCTGCAGCAGATTCACTCAGCCTCTGGTCTCTCTGCTCAAATGCGTGCCTCCAAGCAATGACAAATAACTTTGGCTGAAAATGTTCCTTCAACATTTTCTTCAAGTCAGCATAGGTTACTGATTCCAGAGGTGCAGGGACCACCAGATTTTCTGAGATGTCAAAAGCTTCTTGTCCACAGGCACACAAAAGAGTTGCTGCCTTCAGGCCATCTTCTCTAATCTGATTTACTCAGAAGTAATTCTCCACCCGTGCTACGTAGGGATTCCATCTCTCTGGGTGGGAGACATTGAAATCAGTCAATCGGCCAATCTTCGACATCGTATGCTTTACGACCTTCACCACTCGCTTCCTCTACAAGCTGCTGTTGGGGAAAGGGTCCTTTAGCTGAGCTCAACCTCCAGCGACGCTGTACTGGCAGGCTGGGATGCTGATTCAGACGCCATCTTCTCCTCTTCAGGTCTTCCTGGGTAAGTCCTCAAATCTTTTGTTCCAGCTTGCAAAGGATCCCACCTTCATCGCCAGTCTCGTGTACTTCGTTTGCGTGCGAATGATGAAGACACATGGCGATGCTGAACAAACACTTTATTCTCCTTGTCAACCAATAGGAACAGAGCGTTTTTGCGCCTTGCGCATGCGCACAAGGCTGGCGCCGCTCTGTCTGGTCCCAGGCAGCTTTTTGAATGCCTGGGACCAATGCAACGTCCCGAGTCTGCTTTTGCAGACTCAGGACACAACAGTAACAAAAGGACATTGCTTTCCGTGTGTTACCGTGAATTCTGAGTAAACAACTTATGCATGTTTTGATGCTTCCCTAAGGTCCAGTTTCCTTAGAACACTTGGACTAGCACAACACAAAAAGTACATGCTGATATAAGTGTATGATTTTTAGGTGAAACCAAATGCGGTGAGGTTCCTTGCAAGCAGCCAAGTCAGTTTCACCCCCCGCTTTGATTTCTCCTAGTTTCAATTGTGATAGGCCTTCCTGTACCATTCAGATTTCACTGGTTCCTTCCTCTTGTCTATTGAGGGAAGAAACACATCCTCCCATTAGTAAAGCCCATCCCATCTTCTGAATCCATCTTAGCTCTTACTGAAGAATGTCCTCAAACAATTATTAACTACTAGTAACTAACCACATTTGTTAGAACCTCATAGTATATTTGCTTCTTTGTGGCCTCCATGCTATGAAACAGTTTAGTTTTAACATGTTTAACAAGCTGAATCAGGAGACCCTATACCAGGGGTAGGCAACCTTGGCTCTTTTATGACTTGTGGACTTTAACTCCCAGAATTCCTGAGTCAGCATGACTGACTCAGGATTTCTGGGAGTTGAAGTCCACAAGTCATAAAAGAGCCAAGGTTGCCTATCCCTGCCCCATACCATTTCAGACAGGTGGCTGTCCAGTCTTTTCTTAAAAACCTCCAGTGATGAGGCACTCACAATATCTGAAGGCAAGCTGTTCCACTAGTTAATTGTTCTCACTCACTATTAGGAAGTTTCTCCTTAATTGCAGGTGGCATGTCTCCTTAATTAGTTTCTTTGAATAAAGCTTTGGAAAACATGCTTAGTTTGGTTTGGATGTAGTGATATAAGCTGATCAAAGCTATAAGATCTGATCCTTAGCCACGTTGACCCTTCAGTTTAATTATTTTCAGGATTTCCATTTAAATAAAATATTTTATCAACACTTTTGTGATTTTATGGAATTGCATGCTTTGCTGGTTTGGTGATTCTAAATTGACTATTGTTTATTAGATAGCAATGCTCTTCTAATTTTATTTGTGTAAGGAGTTGTAATTTTGGACTGGATTTACGTTCTGATTTTTTTTCATTAAGGTTTGCACTGATGGTTTATTACACACCTTGTTGATGGATGCACAACTACTGATACTGAAAAAAAGGCATTTCTTCAGGTCATTAAATAATAGCTCACTATTATTAGAGATATTAGAATGACAAATAAAGAAGATGAATGGGGTTCACTAGGATGCAACTTATTAATAACTAACTCCCAAGCTGCTTTCTTGATCTGTTTTTATGAGAATTTCACTAAGAAAAATTGTCCTCAACTTAACAGAGAAAAATTATCCACCCTAAATGTTTTTGCATCCAGATAATGAATTCACAAAGTCCCTTAGGATTTCACTCTTCGTCTCTGTCTTTTAAAAATAAATGAAAATCTCTGAACATGGTTTTAAAAACAATTCAACAAAATATATTGGAAATTTAAAACTCAGTTTTGTATCTTATCTCCACTACCTATTGTGTCTTCAGTAGCAAAAGTGTGTATCTCTTACTGTAGAGCTGCCAGAAACCTGGAAGAATTTATGCTCAACTAGGAGACTAGTGCTCAATAACTAATCCTTTTTCTGTGTTATTTAGATGTTCTTCTCCTGTAACCAGTTCCTGGAAAGAGAAGGACAGTTTGAAGATAAAATACAGAATTTTTTTTTGTATTGTAAATTTTTCCAATTCAGCTGTTAATGGAGAAGTATATGTGTGGATATCCATATATTTACCCCTCACCTCCCATGCATATATTTTAGAATGTTAGCTCTCATGATCACTTGCAAAATAAAATTCTCATTTCAGAACAACATGAAAAATTTCTGAAGTAGCATCAGTGCCATTGATGTTGAATAGAATTTTCAGCATGCAATCATAAAACAGTAGGAAAAAAAACAGTGGAAAAATTGGACAAGAATAAGAGAACTCAGGAACCTATAGCTCAGCGGTTCTCAACCTATGGGTCGTGACCCCATTTGGGGTCGAACGACCATTTCGCGGGGGGTCGGCGGACACCGCAGTCCGCCATTTTGTTTTTTGTTTTTTTTATTTTTTGTTTTTGCCCGTCGCACGTGCGCTGTGCATGCACGGTTCGGGTCATCGTGCCGCGCATGCACGGTTCGGGCCATCGTGCGCGCGCCATGCATGCGCGGATCGGCCCGTCGTGCAGCGCATGCGCAGTTCGGGCCATCGCGCGTGCCATGCAGGTGCGGATTGGGCCGTCGCACGCGCATGTGCAGATCAGCCCATCGCGCACGTGCCACGCATGCGCGGATTGGCCCGTTGCACACGCGCCACGCATGCACGGATTGGCCCATCGCATGCGCATGCGCGGCACGGGTCAGGGTCGCGCTGCGCATGGGCAGGGCAAGTGGGGTCTCAACCTGAAAAAGGTTGAGAACCACTGCTATAGCTGAAGGTAGACATAACCTCCTTCTGGGTTATCCGAAAAGGCAACTGGACTTTCTTGTTTGTTTGGTTTTCCTTGAAAAAAGAAGCTGAAGTAGCTTCTTGGATGAAAAGTGAAACATTTCAAGAAAGAAAGAAAACACTAAAGAAGAAAATCCAGTTGCCTTTTGGAAAAGCACCTTTGGGACAACCATGATCTGGATGATGGAGAAACTTCACAGACTTCTTCTGGGTCAATGTCCTTCTGCTAATTCTTTCCAGCCTGGGATAACAGGGTTTTTATTTTCGTGTTTAATTTCCCTTTCCATTCCTTTTCCCAGTTAGCTGTAGAGCTTATTGGTTCATATTCATCCTTAGAATCACCTTTGCAGGTCATGTTTGAAGAAAGGATGATGTGATGGCATCTCCTCATGTGATGTTTTGGAAAAGGAAGAATAATTTTCAGGGTGGCAGATGGAAGTGCTGGTTGTACTTTTAGAATTACAATTCCTTCTTAGTCCTGGGAATTCTTTGGGACAGCCACACTTTCTCTCAACCTAACCTATTTCTAGGATTGTGTTGGGAGGAAAAAGAGAGAGACCTTTGAATTTGATACCTCCAGAGAGTTTGCAGACCAGCTCTTTTTGAAACAAGACTTAGATGGAAGCATAGTTGATTATGAGGGATCACAGTCTTTGCATTTGTGTTGATTTATTCATATTTATGTTGATGAAAGATACTTTCTTAAAATTAATAACCCATGCACATTTTCCGTAGACTTAGTGCTGTTGAGAAATTCTGCTAAGAAGTAAATAAGCAAATGAATAAATAAAAATATACGCCACCTAGTACTCTTGGAGAAAACAGAAGACATAAAATAGTTTAAAAAATGCTTGATTCCCTCCTTTTCTTGTTGATATTTTCACAAGTCCTTAAAATAAAATACACAACCTCATCTTTATAGGTTGAAATATGATGTGTTTTTCCCCATAACAAATGAAAATAATCCTCTCTCCAAGACAAATTAAAACATGTACAATTTATTTTTAATCCCTTCGTTCTATCATAATACTTACTTTTCTATAATAAAATCATAGTAGCTTTAGTTTTTAATCAAATGTGGATTATCACAATGCCATTTACAAAGCCGGCATTAATATATTGTATAACTGTTGGTTCATTTTCTCTCTCTTCTTTGCACTGGGAGGCATAAATGTGTTAAATGCAAACATTAAGAAATACATGTGTTTGCTTTTGTGTCCAATAGATGCATTTTTTTTGTTCCCTGATTTTAAGATCCATAAACTCATAAAACTTTCAACTCATAAACCTTATGATAGTTTCCATTTACTGTAGACAGTGCAGACAAAATGTTATCTAAAGAAAGTGATGATGCATTTTTATAAAGCTGAGTAAAAACGTAGAATTGCTGGCAATTTTAAAGAGGGAGTGGAAATATCTACAGTATTATTTTTTATGCCATCTTTTAATGCTTTGATTTAACTTGGCTTTACTTAGTCAAAAGAAGATTCACCAAGGTGTTAAAAAAAAGTTAGCCAGAAACAAAAAATCATTAGCTAACCTCCCCAGATTCAGAAAAATTGAAGTTTATGGCCCATCAGTGTTCTAAGACATAAAGTAGAATGAAAACATCTTGGAACCAAGGTTATCATCCATCTAAATTGCTTGCATTATTGTATCAATTCTCCTAAAGAAAACATTTCATTGAAGTCATTCTTAACTCTTTGCAAAGTTTTCATTTTTTTTTCCAACTTTTTTTTTTAAAAATAAGCAAAGAAAACATGGAGCAGTGAAGAAATAGTGTTCTAATTTGCATACAGACTTTCTGCTAATGCAAATCCAATCCTGTCTGTCTTGAAGGACAAATGCATAAAATAGAATAGAATTCTTTATTGGCTAAGTGTGATTGGACACACAAGGAATCTGTCTTCAGTGCATAGGCTCTCAGTGTACATAACCAACAAGTGATAAATCATACAATCATCATAAATGAAGCTATTCAGAAATTCATGACTAACCTCAGATTCTAAAGAGTCAAAGAAGTCAATTAGCTTGTCCTTCAAATTTATTTCATAGTGTAACTAGGTAACTAACTAAAACTAGGGTTCTGTTTGGGAGAAAACTCTTAGTTTGAATGCAAGGATGTTCGATTAGTTTGAAGATGGATGGTTATGATATGATACACCCTTGGAGGCCTTAAGACTTAAATAGGGGTTCTCTAGGGTAAGTGTTTTTGCTGTCAGTGTTTTCAATATTAGTTAAACTATACAATTAAGTTATAAAGGATAATGTTTTTTCAATTTCGAACTCCATACAAGCCATCTCCAATTTTGATGTGTGTTTGACTTGCTGCTTTTTATTACTGGGTATGCTGCGCAAAACATCCTGGATGATAGCACTTTGTTTGGGATAGTAATTAATCACAATCTTTCCTGAACAATGATGCATTTGTAGCTTGGTACAAATCCACAGCTATTTAACCCATATTATGGGTTAAAATGCGGAATCATCTTTCAAACTATAATTATATTTTTATTTATAATAGAAACTTGGGCTTAACCATCCCTCAGATTTTACTTAATTCTCATCTTCATCAACAATATTTGCTCTCCACATTTTCTTTAGACAGGAGTTCTGGGTGTCTAACAGCGAATCAAACAGGATTCTTATATAGTAATAGATTTGATTTTGGCCTTGACAACTTTCAGATAAACTTATCATATAAAGTTGTTACAAAAGTTACAGTAAAATTTATTGCACCATCCTTGGCCTTCCTTTGCATTCCCTTATGACAACCGAGTATAGTAAATCACTGTTTTCCTTTGTATTACAATGGTGCAATAAACTATATACAGATTTACTGGTGCCAGCTGTTGAGTTGCAAACTGAAATAAGTTTTAAACCAGAGTTACATCTTCCAGGCTGAGCTTATATTATCTCAACTCTTAGAATACCTGTTTGATCTTCATACCCTTTGGGTTTTCGACTGGTGATCCAGAATAGAATGGAATGGAATGGAATGGAACGGAATACTTTATTGACCAAGTGTGATTGGACACACAAAGAATTTGTCTCTGGTGCATAAGCTCTCAGTGTACATACCAATAACAAAGTAATATAATCATAAGACACCAATAGGAGAAGGTAATAGAAAAGATGAGAAGGATAATAGTAATACAGCCCTACTACATGGGTGAATCACTGGTTCCTTGAATCAGAATGTAATCCATTCTAGGGTCCATGAATTGATTTTGCGGGTCTAATATCTTTTCAGAAGGATATCACTCTTTGCGTTAGCTGAATTCACATAAATGTAACCCATTTATGTACACAAATAGTTGTTGGTATGTTTGCCCTAATATGTGATCATCTGTTTATAACCACTCTTCTGGTAGGAATAAGTTCCATTTAACAAAGACTGTAGGGTGATAATGTAAGTATTATTAGTATTGTTTTAACTGGCTGGAATAAGCCTCATGACAACAGTTGTAAGCACGCATCACAATGCACATGTTAAATTCTGTTGAATTCGCTGGCAATTACTTTCGGGTAAGTGAATCCACACTTGCCGTGGAAAACAGTTTTCTAAGAAACTTGTACTTACTTCCCTTACAATAAAACAGAGACAGTAGCATTTCCATTGGGTCTATAAGCTAAAGCTAAATGCATTTTAAATTAAAATGCAGCCCCCCCTGTAAATAAGTAAGATAATTTATCCAAGCGGTTATTCTTGCTGCAGATTGGTTGAAATAACAAGGAAAAGACAAGCAATTATTTCTCTGCAGTGAAAAACAGTTTTATTTCTGCTTATTAAAAATGAATGTTTGAGCCATGCTGAATATTTGTTTTAAAACAGGCAAGGGAGAAGGATTAAAATACCTTAATCAGGCAGGAGGGAAAAAAAAAAAGCTTTAGCCACTTGATTAGGGCAGATTTTCACCATCTGCTTCTAAGTTCCTCAGGATCTAGGTCTGGCTGAACACTAATTTGTGCACTTCCTAGAAATTGAAATCTCTCAGCAAGCAAATTAACAAGAGCAGGGATTCAGTCATAATGGCGCGTCTCCGCTTTTGTTTTGCTCTGGCAGATGGACAGGGGTGTGCTGAAATTGAATTCAGCTTTAATTGCATTGTGCCATTTAAAATTTTATCTGCTTCAGAGATTCTGTTTACCACTCTTAGGATTCCAAACCTTCAGCGTCGAGCCCAAAGCCCCTATAGATCGGTGTGATGATGACTGGGTGATTATTCCCTTCTTTCACCTAGGGGTGACTTGTTTTTAAACAACGGGAAGATCAAGTGGGCTAGCCTCTCTCTTGAGTTTGGCAGAGGCAGGTTGAAATGAAGGAATTGCCAGAGAGTCTGTAACAATCTCCAGCAAGAGAAATTAAGCTCCGCAGAAACACACCTTGGTTTTTCCATGCAGGAAAACTGTACATTGCCAATCATTAAATCCGACCCCTTTAGCTGCTGAGGTCTGAATTTACCAGGTAATTCTCGGAAGGAGTGAGTCATTTGCACAATGAAGATTTCTCCGAGAATCTGTTTGTCTTCAGGTTGCACAGAACGTCCTAGCTATTCTTTACTTAACCCGATACATTAAATATTACCAGATCTACTCATTGACTTTGTTATGGAAATTATCTACATTTAATTGATTTTTCTTAAGGAAAAAAAAAAGCTTCCTCACAAAACCAAAGCTTAGTTTCTCTAAAGCAGAAGCCTAAAATCCTCTCTTCCCAATTGCATGGAAACTAATTTTGATGAATGTTCATTATCCTTCTGTGCATAATCTGAAGGCTGTTTGAAATATGACTTTTTTCATGCCTTGGTTCATACATCAGGTTGTTAACAGGTGGGTTTGGTTTACTGGTGGATTTTAATCTGTTTTGTATTCCTAAGCAATCCATGGAGGAAGAGCTTTGCTCATAACAATACTTTATAATTACAAAGATGTTGAGACTTTGGAAGAAGGGCAGAGAAGAGCAAATAAGATGATTAAAGGCCTGGAGACGAAAACACATGCAGAATGGTTGCAGGAATTGGCTATAGTTAGTCTAGAGAAAAGAAGAACTAGGGGTGACACGATAGCAGTATTCCAGTATTTGATGGGGCTGCCATAAAGAAGAGGGGGTCAAAGCACCAGAGGGCAGGACAAGAAACAATGGATGGAAACTAATCAAGGAGAGAAGCAACCTGGAATTTAAGAAGAAACTTCTTAACAGTGAGAACAATTAACCAGTGGAACAGCTTGCCTCCAGAAGTCGTGGGTGCTTCATCACTGGAGGTTTTTAAGATGAGACTGGACAGGCACTTGTCTGAAATGGTATAGGTTCTCCTGCTTGAGCAAGGGGTTGGACTAGAAGACCTCCAAGATCCCTTCCAGCTTTATTCATGCTGCTGATCTACAAAATTCAGCAAAGCAATGTACAAAAAAGGAATCCCAGATCACGAGCATTTCACCCTTAGAATCATAAAAAGGTGCAAATCAGTGGCATCTCAGTTGAGACCTCTTTCTTTGAACGTGGCTTGAGACAATGCCAGGAGGTAAACATTAACAAAGAATATAACTATATTCATTTATTAAACTTTATGCCACCCAACTCTCAGCAATGGGTGGGTGGGGGGCTCACGACAATCATACCAATTGCAATAAAAGATAAAAGTTCCAAGAGTGAGGAAATGGGAGATCTCCTTTCACACACTGAAGACCTGGGTGGAGAACCAGATCTTCACAGCTTTTCTAAACAATAGCAGAGTAGGTACCATCTTGAACTCAGAAGGGTGGGGGCAGATCACTCCAAACGCCAGGCTCTGCTAGAGAAAGGGAACTTAGCCCCAAAAGTATGAAATAAGTTGGGTTACTCAATGCATTGTCAAGGGAAGCCTTCTATACCACTGATGGCGAACCTTTTAGCGACCAAGTGCCCCACAAGCACCCCGGCCCAACCCTGCTCTGCCCTGCTCCACCTGCTCCATCCCATGCTCCGCCCCCACCCCACCCACCTGCAGGGCCACCCACCACCTCCAGAGCCAACCGCAGCAGATTACCCAGGCAGCCCTGCAGCACCATGGCAGCCACACCCTCCACCCATGCCCCGCAGCATCATCTGCGTGCTACAGGGCATGAAGGCCGAGTCTTGTCCCTGCTGCCCAGCTGTCATGTCCTTGGCTGCACTGCTCTGCGTGGGCCGCGCCCGGGGGCAACTCTCCTCTGGGAGGGGGCTGCTGGTGAGGAGGGGGCCATGGGGGGAGGCAGGGCTGGGGCGATGGCACATGTGCCCACAGAGAGGGCTCTGAGTGCCACCACTGGCATGCGTGCCATAGGTTCGCCACCACTGTTCCATACGATAAGTAGAAAGGAAAATACTGGTGTGATACAACTGCTATGTTTCACTTCAACTTCTTCAATTCTAGTTTCTTTAATAGTAATGGCATGAAGAAATTAAGAACATTGACTATAGATTTTTTTAAAAAAAAAAGTTAAGCAAGCCACTCGATAATTTTAGTTTTTAGTCTGAGGTCTGAAAACACCTTTTTTTTTGTTCTCTTAGCACTGTCTATGGAGACTCTTGGTCATCCAGGTCATAGCTGTCCCAAAGATGCTTTGTTTTTACAAGGCTTTCAGACATGATGATACTGGTCAAGAGAGACTGCGGGTGGCTTTCTCCACATTTAGAGCCCAGCTGCCAAGTCTTAGCCCGTTGCCTCTTAGTCATGATGTGATCTCCTGCTTTTCAAGTCTAGTGCAATCATGACATTGCCCCATGTGGCAAATGGTGTAAGCTGTTGTAAAACTGTTTGTCTATGTGATTAAGACATTGCAGCACCATCCAATTACTTTTTTAATTTAATTACGCTAGGAAAAAAAAGAGAATAGTATAATAGCAAGTCTTGTGGCAGGGAAATATGTAAAATGTAAATTGAAGAGCCATGAAAATTTCATGCATTGACAGTCTGATTTGTTCTTATTTCCAACTTGTTATGAAGAGTGGCTTCCTTAAACGCAGTAAAACAAGATGTAGCGGCATTTAGTAATTACTGTGTTCTGCATTGGAATAATTATATACGTGTGCGTTCATAGCCACTGTGTGAGACCAGAATTCTTCGGGGCCCATATCAATTTTGTCTTTTAGACAGTGTAAATAAAGCTGAATCTTCAACTTTCAAATTAAAACTGATAACCTTGGGCAATCAGGGCTTTTATAAAAATAAAGGCGAGGGGGGGGGTGTTAGTTTGCCTTGGAACAGGTTGCGTCTCTGAAATGCTTTTGGGACTAAAGAGATCAATTAAGTGTGTATAAACAAACAGTTGGAAAAAAAGCTACTAAAACAACAGAGGAGAAAGCTTTCTCTTGGGCTCCAGGGGAGGAAAGTTTCATTAACTAGATCTGAAGTCCAATGGCCCTCTATAAACAGGCATTAATTAAAGAATGTAAAAAAATAAAGTTTCAGACCTTGCAATATGTTAATGATCATATGATTCAGGGTTTGGGAAGAGAGGTGCAGCAGAGGTCATAAAATAAGCATGAAGCATTTAATATGAGTGCTTGGCAGGGATTTCTGCAAATTAGTTGGTTATTTGCTGGTCCAAAGCAAATTAAGGTGATTTTGCTTCACTTGCTAATTTTTTATGTGCATGCTTGGCAAAATGTTTTTCACAAATGAATGAAGGTTATTGTTAATTGCATAATGAGAAATATTAACATATTTAAATAAGACAGGATCGGCTGTTGTAAGGTGCTAACTTAAGTTTTACTTGATGGGCCTCTACAAATCTCCTGTACCACCGCGGCAAACCACAAAATACATTTTGTAAATGTGCCTTCAAATTGGTAGTTCATTTTCCAATAAATGAGCTTCCTGTTGAATTATGTTTTTTACACGGACATGTAAAAAATATTTTTTTGGGAAAGAACTCGATTCTTTTCTCTTTCCTGTGTGGAATAACAAAACCACACATTTCACTTATTGCTTTGATTTCAGGTTCTCTTGAACATATTCATGAACACACCTACAGTAGATGATTGCAGGTACAGTGACATTTGAGCAAAAGGAGATGATAGCACCTAATGAACTGAGAAGAAGGCAGTTCGAATTTGGCAGTTCCATAAGAAGATGAATGGAAGACCATATAGTTTTCATCTCCTGAGGAAGAGATATTTTCATTATTTGGGAGGACTGAGCTAGCTTTCAAGGAGGGATCTCCTGCCCCATGTCCTGCAGTTTTCATTCCTTTCCAGCTCCTTCTCAAGCAAAGTTGGCTTCCTACTCATTGGCAGGGCAGGAGGAAGAACATAGAATAACAGAGTTGGAAGAGACCTTGGAGATCTTCTAGCCCAGTGGTTCTCAACCTTGGGGTCGCGACCCCATTTGGGGTCGCGCGACCATTTCGCGGGGGTCGCCGGGCACCGCCGGCCGCCATTTTGTTTTTTTGTTTTTTTATTTTTTTTTAATTTTTTTAAAATTTTTTTAATTTTTTTTGGTGCACACGCGCCGCGCATGCTCAGATCCGCCCGTCGCACTGGAAAAAAAATTTAAAAAAAATTAAAAAAAATTTTAAAAAATAAAATAAAAACAAAATGGCGGACCGCAACGGGCGGATCTGCGCATGCGCGGTGCGTGCGACGGGCCGATCCACGCAGGTGCAGATTCGCCCGTCGTGGCCGCCATTTTGTTGTTTTTTTTTTATTTTTTAAATTTTTTTTACATTTTTTTTTGCGCGCGCGCGCACACGCGCACACCCCCGGGTCGGGGTCACGGCGCGCATGGGCATGGCAAGTGGGGTCTCAACCTCAGAAAGGTTGAGAACCACTGTTCTAGCCCAATCCTATATCATTCCAGACAAATGGCTGTCCAGGCTCTTTTTGAAAGTCTCCAGAGATGGAGACCCTACAGTTTCTGAAGGCAAGTCATTCCATTGGTTGATTGCTGTCACTGTTAGGAAATTTCTCCTAAGTTCTAGGTTGCTTCTCTCTTTGGTTAGTTTCCATCCATTGTTTGTTTTTGTTTTGGTTTTTTTTTTGTCTTGCCTTCTGGTGCTTTGGAAAATAGTTTGACCCCCTTCATTTTTGTACGAGCCTTATAAAAACAAAGGAAGACAGACTTGATGTTCCCTGAGAAATTAAAGGACGAGCCACGTATACCTACCGAGGCAGGTAGGCAGGAAAATAAGACCATCTGTTAAGAAAATTTATAGGCTTCTGCATTTGTCACCATCTGTAGCACCCATGATCTTAGCCTAGTTAAAATTCAGCTAAAATACCTTCATTCATACAAACTGATCACAAAACATGCTTTTCTGTTCTGCTCTCCTTCCTCCTGTTGTCTTTCTTGTTGTTGAAGGGACTCTGGCAAATCACACTGAGCTCTTTAATCTTATTTTTCATGCTACTGTAGGAAGTGCTGTGGTAAAACACAGACTTCAGGAATGGGCCTGCTTAAGCTCCTATTTCTTTTTCTTTTTTCTTTTCTCTGTTACCCTCGAGAATCTTTCACACTTGACTCTAAAGCTGTTCCGGGGGCTTCTCCAAATCCTTGAAACATTTTTTTTTAAAAAAAATGGCTGGAAAGTCGGCCATCTTTGAGTCTCCTAAAGAGTGCAATCCATGGTTAGAAAGAGATAACAGGGTGCCCACCTTTTGCAAACTACAGATGCCAGAGAAATAAATGTTTTGGAAGAGTCTTTATTTAAAAGACACACACACACACAAACACACACACACACACACACACACACACAGACTTTCTTGGGGAAATTTAATAATAACTTTATTGTCATTGTGTGTGTATACACAGTATACACATACAACGAAATTTACATGACACCCAAAGACCAGGTCCCACACATAATCCCCAAACACACTCCCACCCACTACAATTCCCCACCCTCAAACCACCCAGCATCTACTCAACAGACCAAGTACTTCACTGATGGTGGCCCTTTAGTTCATTATTAAGTGCAATTATAGCTCTGGCATAAAAGCTATTCAGAAAACGGGTGGTCCGAGTTTTAAATGTTCTATATCTTCTACCAGAAGGCAACAGTCCAAAAAGATTGTAAGCAGGATGGGAAGAATCTCTGAGAATGTTACGCAACTTCCTCAAACAACGAGATTCGAAGATGTTGACCAGGGCTGGTAGCTAGAGTCCAATAATATTCTGGGCAATTTTAATAATTCTCTGTAGAGCTTTTTTGTTCGCTACAGAGCTACTCCCATACCATGCAAGAATGCCATATGTCAGGACACTCTCAATGGTGCTGTGATAGTAGGACAGAAGTAGATGTTGAGATAGATTTATCTTCCTGAGCATTCTTAAGAAGTACAGCCTCTTCTGTACCTTCTTCACAAGCATGTTAACGTTCATAGACCATGAGAAGTCCTCTGAGATATAAGTGCCCAAAAATTGCCCAGTTATAAAGTTCTTCAGGGTTTTTTTAAATTTAGTTTTTAAGCATTTTATTTTCTTCTAATTTGGGATATACCTTTGCTCACTTCGACAATTGCAGGTATAGAGGTAAGTCCTCACCCTATGACCACAGTTGAGCCCAAAATTTCCATTGCTAAGCGAGACAGTTGTTCAGTTCTGCCCCCGTTTTACGACCTTTCTTGCCATGGTTGTTAAGTTAGTGACACGGTTGTTAAGTGAATCTGGCCTTGCCCCACTGACCTTGCTTGTTAGAAGGTCACAAAAGCCGATCACGTGATCTCAGAACACTGCAGTCGTCATAAATATGGACCAGTTGCCAAGCGTCTGTATCTGATCACATGACCCTGGGAATGCTGCGTAAGTCACAAATGTGAAAAACGGTAGTTAAGTGCTGCCATAACTTTGAACAGTCACTAAAAACACTTTTGTAAGTCAAGGTCTACCTTGTCAAGGAAAGTCTTTCTGTTGCAAACTCCTCAGTTATAATAATCAATAGGCAAAACCAGATCGGACTTTTGCTGCCAAGTCTGCGCCGAAGTTGTCCGGCTATGGTTTTAAAAAACACCCGTTAAAACCAGGAGGATTCGGGCTGAGAAGAGGCTGTTGACTTTGTCCTGTTGCAGCAATTTTCGATGGACAAATTTCAGTTGAGAAATTTCATGACTCGGTAAAATGAGCAATGATGACATCTGTGGATGCAGGTCTGTTCATATCTTTGCCGAGCCTTTAGGGAAATAAATATCTCGGACACTCAATAAATCAACCTGACACTATAACACTTCTGGCACAGGAGTTTTCTACTCTGCTGTGCACCACCCACCCTCTCCCCGTTCCTGAGCTACCAAATGGTGTCTCCCCACAGGCCTCTAAATCAAATTGGTGCACGTAAAAACAGTGAGAATTTATTGGGAATTGGTTTTGTTTGGCAAAAAACATTACTTATTAGATGAACTGAGATGATAATCCATTTTGACCCTTTACATACTGAACTATTTGCTATTGAGAAAGCTGCCTGCTTAATTTTTGCAAGGAATCCTACAAAAAAAAATGGATTCACTGCAAGAACAGCTCTGCCTTTCTATAACTCATCTTGCTTTCTACATCTTTGTAATATTTTTTTTATCACATGCCCATCGGCAGATACAGGTCTGGTTATTTGCAGTAGACCATGTGTAAGTGGGTGGAAGAAAGTTCACGGCATGCCTGTTTTCCACATGCAGGACCAGGACAAAAAAATTGCTTGGCTGTCAGTTAAGACTTGAGGAAATCCTAAATTGAATACAGCTGAGCTAAGTTGAAAAATGCAGAGAAGAGCAACAAAGATGATCAGGGGACCGGAGGCTAACACATATAAAGTACGGTTGCTGGAACTGGGTATCTCTAGTTTAACGAAGAGAAGGACGAGGGGGGACATGATACCGGTAGCAGTGTTCCAATATCTCAGGGGCTGCCACAAAGAAGAGGGAGTCAAGCTATTTTCCAAAGCACCTGAAAGCAGGACAAGAAGCAACAGATGGAAACTAATCAAGGAGAGAAGCAACCTAGAACTAAGGAGAAACTTCCTGACAGTTAGAGCAATTAATCAGTGGAACAACCTGCCTCCAGAAGTTGTGAATGCTCACAACACTGGAAGTTTTTAAGAAGACGTTGGACAGCCATTTCTCTGAAATGGTATAGGGTTTCCTGCCTGAGCAGGGGGTTGGACTAGATAACCTCCAAGGTCCCTTTCAATTATTCTATTCTATTCTATTCTATTCTATTCTATTCTATTCTATTCTATTCTATTCTATTCTATTCTATTCTACTCTATTCTATTCTATTCTATTCTATTCTATTCATCGCAACCATAACACCTTTTCTTGTGCTGAAAATAAAAGGGGAATTTGTTGGACCTTCTAGAGAAGAACATAAGCTGGTCCATGATCATTTCTACACCAGTATTATCTTTGCCACAAGCAGAAAGTTCTTTCAGATGGATTGGTCCCGAACATATTTTGCTTCTATTGAGCCTTAACTAACATGAGATAAGATTAGGGCTAACATGAGTCTTCCTAATAAGCTCAAGGGAAGAAAGAGTGATTCTGGAGAACCAAAAGTCACACAGCTCTGTGACAGTTTAATGCCTCCCATCGAGTTTGGGGCTAATGAACCTTGGCTAGTGACCTTTTGCTAGTGATGGATCACATGTGCCAGAGCAAAGCCATAGACAAAATTACTGCAGTGTTAAAGCTCTAACCAGGAACTTTATTTGTTTTTCTTCTAGTTTTAAAAAAAGAAAAAGTCTGTTTCAAATCCTATTCGCCCCTTATCTTTGTTTATTCAGTTGTTTTTAATATCACGTCCTGAAAGAATTTCAATAGCAGCTTCATCATGAAGTCAGGCCTGCCTTTCACTATTTACATCTTCCAGATGGAGCGGCATATAAACACTCCCAGATATTTCTGGTAAGTAGGGGGGGGGAAGTACATTATTTATCCTTTTTGTGCATAAATAATCGAGGGTGTCAGATTTTATAGACTAATAAATTGGTATGCTGGGAGTGACTTTTGAGTCTCTCATGGCCTGCAATGTCATAGACCCCGAGAGAGAAAGAATTTTTTTTGCTGTTTCAATTTTCAAAGTCTACAAAGTCAAGCTGGGCCTTGAGAAACAGCCAAAGAATTGGATTGCATTGTTTGTCTGCCCAGAAGCCTAATTTGGTTGCCGTTTGCCAGGAAGGAACATAATTTACATCTTTGCAGGCGTGCAGGAGTCAGTCACAAACTCTAATGCAGAAGAAAGGACTGAAGGAAGGGCTGGAAATAATCAATGCCATATTGATTGTTAAAAAACAAAACGAGAATGCAATTCTTTTGATGGGCTAAGCAGAGCTTGTGTGCGTTTTGTATAATTCCACTTCAATTATTTGACTGATTTTCAGTCAGCCAGGTCATGGTTGCCTCAAAGATGCTATAACAACAACAACAACAACAACAACAACAACAACAACAACAACAATAATAATAATAATAATAATAATAATAATAATAATAATAATAAACAATGTTGGAAGGAACCTCGGAGGTCATCTAGTCTAACCCCTTGCTCAGGCAGGAAACCCTATACCATTTCAGACAAATGGCTGTCCAGTCTCTTCTTAAAAACTTCCAGTGTTGGAGCATTCACTGCTTCTGGAGGCAGGTTGTTCCACTGGTTAATTGTTCTAATGGTCAGGAAGTTTCTCCTTAGTTCTAGGTTGCTTCTCTCCTTGATTAGTTTCCATCCGTTGCTTCTTGTCCTGCCTTCAGGTGCTTTGGAGAATAGCTTGACTCCCTCTTCTTTGTAGCAACCCCTGAGATATTGGAACACTGCTATCATCTCACCCCTCGTCCTTCTCTTCATTAAACTAGACATACCCAATTCCAGCAACAGTTCCTTATATGCTTTAGCCTCCAGTCCCTTAATCATCTTTGTTGCTCTCCTCTGTACTCTTTCTAGAGTCTTAAAATCTTTTTTACATCGTGGTGACCAAAACTGGATGCAAGATTCCAAGTGTGGCCTTACCAAGGCATTGTAAAGTGGTATTAAGACTTCATGTGATCTTGATTCTATTCCTCTGTTAATGTAGCCCAGCACTTCTTTCTTGAAGATGTTTCACTTCTTCAATTCTGACTGAATGTGGTGGGGAATGGAAGGATTGATGTCCAGAAAATCCACATTCTGGACAGAGAGGACTACTGGTTTGAAAGAGGGGTCAAAGTGGCCATCTACATTAAGACTGAATGGCCCTGTCTCACACAGGGGGAGGGATGTGAGCCTATACTTTCTACCCACCTGTTGTTTGAAGAACCAAAAGTTCAGAATTAGAGTAGTGGATATATTAAACGTTTCTTCTTCTTCTTCTTCTTGTGCCATATCCATTATCGGACATTGGCGATCATGTTGGCGATCCTGTTTTTATCAGCAGCTGCACGAAAAAGTGCTGCTGAGTTTTGTCCAAACCAGTCCCTTAGATTTTGAAGCCACAATGTTCTTCTTCTGCCAGGACCTCGTTTGCATTCAATCTTTCCCTGGAGGATTAAATGGAGTATGCCATATTTTTCTGGGTGTCGCATCACATGTCCGAAATATTCTAATTTTCGTTTTTTATATTGCTTTGATGAGTTCCCTCGGCTTTCCCAGGCAACTTATCACCTCCTCATTTCTGATCTTGTCAACCCAGCTTATATGTAACAGCCACCTGTCAATCCACATTTCAGATGCTTCTAGTCTCTTCAGGTGGCCTTCTGTCAGAGACCAACTCTCTACTCCATAGAGCATTTTAATATCTAGAAAAACGTATCCAGATTATATACAGTATTTCCATTCATACAGAATTCCTACACTTTTAACACCTTCAACCACCCTCTTATTTTCTACCTCTTTGTAATTTTTTTTATCAAATCAAACTTGATTAGAATGCATGCGTCGTAATTGTATGACTTTCTAAATCAACAAAGAAATAAATAGGAAATATTTCTCCTGTACTAAACCAAAACTATAAAATGAGAGAGAACTGAAACTGGAATTGGACACGTTGATAGCAAAACTTTTCAAAATGGCAAGATTCATAAGGAATGACATTCTCCCCACCCCCTGAGGAGTTAACGGTGCTGTCATTTCCTGCAAACATGCCATGGAAGATGTCTACAAGGGAAAAATCAGGACAACAGTAATCCAGAAATCAGATTTATGTTGACAGCATCATCTGTTGAGGATTTCTGAGCCTAGATTAATTAATTAAACCCAGGAAAAGTGCTTTGAACCCCAAACAAAGATACCATGTTCTTGACATTCAGTTGAAGCATGGGTCTTCAAACTTAGCCCTTTTATGACTTGTGGACATCAACTCCTAGAATTCCTCAGCCAGGCACACTGGCTGAGGAATTCTGAGAGTTGAAGTCCACAAGTCATAAAAGGGCCAAGTTCGAAGACCCCTGATTTAAAGCATTCTTGGAACATTTGGTTGTATTTTTGGTGGTTCATCTAAAACAAAAACCCCAGAACCACCTCTCTTCTTCCCTCCTGACCAGGGGTCTTCACACTCGGCCCTTTTATGACTCATGGACTTCAACTCCCACGCTGGCTGAGGAATTCTGGGAGCTGAAGTCCACGAGTCATAAAAGGGCCGAGTTTGAAGACTTCTGCTCTTGACACTGTTCCATCCTTGTTCCTCACCTCACACATTTGTTGGTTTACAGGACAAAAAAAAAAAACAACCATTCATTTCTTTCCATACTCAGCTTCAGTCTATCTCAATTTGGGCTTGAATCATCTGGACCTACCTGTTATAAATGCCTATGTAAACTCTGCTGTGGAATTATGGGTGGAAGCTGTGGGCCATCTGACTGCCAGAATATATCTGACTCCCATCAAGAAATTAGGGAAACAACAACTAATTGGAGCATCCTTTTGGACTGGTATTCATTCTCTTCCTTTAATCTTTACAGAGTTAGAGACCTAATTTAAGGCTTTGTTTACACCCTGTGAGGTGAATATGCTATGTTTGAAGGTCCGCTCTTGGCTATAGTTAAATTACATGGAAAGGTACAGAATTATTCACTGCAGTTTTTGCAGCTCGTAAAAAAAGGGGAATCTTGGATTCTGCAGCTGAATAATCCTAGATCTGTTGAAAATACCAAAGGTGTTTTTTTTTTTTAAAGGCAACTGCACCTTGAAGGCATTTCACTTCTCATCCAAGAAGTTTCTCCAGTTCTGAACTGGATGACTGGATGACTGAGAATTTCCATAGAGATCTCTTGACAATGCACCTCTTTTGCTGTGAATGAGTTCCAGGAAACTGGTTCTCTTCTGCCCTTGTTTGGAGGCCACAAAGCGTTCTTCAAGGGACATCAATAAGTCATATGTATTATTTATTTTCTTTGAGTCATAATTTGAAAGGAATGAAACCTACTCAAAATATTGAGTGCTGGATTGATTCCTGAAAGCATGTTTTGCTGAGCGAAGTTTTAAGTTTACCAAAATGAAGTATTTAAGGCCAAAATATTTGAAATCGATATCAAGAAACCCTCTGAAATGGGGGTTTCTTGCTACATTGCAGCAAAGGGACTCAATAATACAAATTAAAAAATACAGCACGAATGTGGACTTTGTACTATTAGCAAAGGGCAGTTTGTCATCCAAGACAGCTGATGTTTCACTGATAATAGTCTGTAGTGCAATGACTTAGTTTTTTGGGTGTGCATGTTTTCTCTTGGACCTACACACCCAGTGCTAATTGCCATTCATTTGTTAACACTTAGGTACATAATTTGCATAAATCTCAACTCTACCCAGGGCTTTTCCCATGGTAACATCACAGGCACTAACATTAGTCAAGGGATAAGAAGGCCACAGGTACATGGATGTTATTTGGAAGTTCTTTGTAACTTCCTGGCTGATGATTTTTAGCAATAACAATAGCATTTAGACCTATAGAAGTAGTCCTCAGTTTACAACAGTTTATTTAGTGACTGTTCAAAGTTACAACCACACTGGAAAAGTGCCTTATGACATGCAGCATCCCTGTGGTCACCTGATCAAAATTAAAACGGTTGGCAACTTACTCATATTGATGACGATTACAGAGTCCTGGGGTTCTGTGATCTCCGTTTGCGACTTTCTGACAATCAGAGTCAATGGGGCAAGCCCGATTCACTTAACAACCAGGTTACTAATTGAATGACTGCGGTGATCCACTTAACAACTGTGTCAAGAAAGGTTGTAAAATGGGGCAAAATTTACTCAACAACCCTCTCGTTTAGCCACAAAAACTTTGGACTCCTTTGCAATTGTAAGTCAATGACTATCTGTTTACTCTCCATAGTGCTTTACAGCACTCTCTGGGCAGTTTATAATGTCAGCTTATTGCCCTCAACAATCTGGGCCATCATTTTAACAATCTTGGAAGGATGGAAGGCTGAGTCAGTGAGCCCACTGAGGATCAAACTCCAAGCTGTGGGCAGAGTTTGCTTACAATGTTGCATTCTAACCATTGGACCACTTGTAGTTTTAACCAGATGACAATCCCTGGAAAATTTCACTGTGGTCCTCAAAGGTTTCCATTTCTGACTATGGACCAGAGACCTTCTAGAACTTCAGAAATGGTTCCATAATCTTTTCCAGATTGATAGGCATGAATGGCTTTTTATACCGAGACTTCAGAAATATTAGAAAGAGTCTGACATGCCTTTAAAATTCACAGAGGGAGAACTTCGATGAAGGGAACCGGCATCTGCAAGACCTGTATAAGAAAGGGTAGCCCAATTCAACTCTTACAATTTTAAATGAAGTACTCACACCATTAAAGTGGTCACTTTAATCTGGTGGATCAAGCTGGAGAAGATAATTTTTTTGTTCATACTGGCACTTCACATGTTATACAACTTTGTCTATAAGTAGAACAAGATCAAACAGTGCCAATTCTTTTTTTAAAAAATTGATTTCTTTACCACATTAGCTTACTTGGCTGTTTCAGTTAAAACAGGGTATTCCAGTTTATCCAGAAGACTTTTTTTTTGGTTGTTTCTTTGGCTCTGTGTGTTTGCCTGTGCATGTGTGTGCGTGTGTTTTTAGGCATAGGTACACCGACTAGAGGCTACAAGTTGATAAATTGTGTGGATTAATTAAATTAATAGGTGGTTGATCAAATAAACTGCAGTAAAATAAAACAATTTAATGGATTAAAATTAATTGACCCACCATCTGCATAGATGCATTGCAGTCTCTCCCTTTTCTCTCCTTATCTTCCACTTTCACAAGACGAAAAAGGAGACACTTTTGGGTGCTGTGAGAAGGGAAAGGAAGAGGAAGAAGGAAGAAGAAAACAAGAAGATGAGAGAGGGAAATATCTATCAGACTGGGAAAGGAGGGAAGTCAAAGAGAAATAGAGTAGAGTAGAGTAGAGTAGAGTAGAGTAGAGTAGAGTAGAGTAGAGTAGAGTAGAGTAGAGTAGAGTAGAGTAGAGAGTAGAGTAGAGTAGAATACTTTATTGGCCATGTGTGATTGGACATATACTATAGTAGAATAGACTAGAATAGACTAGAGTAAAGTACGTAAAGAATAGAATAAGAACAGAATAGAATAGAATAGAATAGAATAGAATAGAATACTTTATTAGCCAAGTTTGATTGGATCCACAAGGAATTTGTCAGTGTACATACAAACAACAAATCATATAATCATAAGATACCAATGGAGAAAGTAGTAGAAAAGATGAGAAGGATAGAAGAATAGCACTCAGACTTGTATACCGTTTCATAGTGACCCTCTAAGTGGTTTACAGAGTCAGCATATTTCCCTCAATGATCTGAGTCTTCATTTTACCTACCTTGGAAGGACGGAAGGCTGAGTCAACCTTGAGCCAGTCAGGTTATCCAAGAAGGATAATAGTAATATAGCCACACTACATGGTGTAAGACAGCACATAATACATCAAAGACTTCCTTGTTCCAAGCTATTTGAGAAGAACTAACTATCAGGAGATCTGGGACAATGCTGTGTGATTGGCAACCTTGTGTCCATCTTCTTCCTTTCTATTCTTTGACTTATGAAATAAAAGGAATAGCATTCATCTGCGATAAATCTTATACCTCCCTCCTATCATCCTATTATTATGTGCACCTAAATTCCTCACCTTCATCCATCCCGCTGCTTTTAATCATATCTGCCTCAACAGCTATATTCACCAAGAATATAAAAGGACCTTCTTCTTACTCCATTATCATTTTGCTAATAATTATTTTGTTTAAAAAAACAATAATCATTTGTATATACAGTATCATTGTATATAGTGGCCCCCTCGGAAAGGGTTCGCAATTTGGGAGTCCTCCTGGACGCACGGCTGTCTTTAGAGGACCATCTGGCGGCCGTGGCCGGGAGGATGTTCTATCAGGTTTGCCTGGTATGCCAGTTGCGTCCCTTCCTAGACCGGGACTCGCTATGCACAGTTACTCATGCCTTCGTCACTTCCAGGCTGGACTATTGTAATGCTCTCTACATGGGGCTCCCCTTGAGGTGCACCCGGAGGCTTCAGCTGGCCCAGAATGCTGCCGCGCGGGTAGTGACCGGAGCGCCATGGGGTGCCCATGTAACATCGCTCCTGTGCGAGCTGCACTGGTTGCCAGTGGCCTTCCGGGTGCATTTCAAGGTGTTAGTGACCATCTTTAAAACGCTCCATGGCATCGGACCCGGATATTTACAGGACCGCCTTCTGCCAGCAAATACCTCCCGCCGTCCGGTACGCTCCCACAGAGTCGGTCTCCTCAGGGTACCGTCGGCCAGACAATGTCGGCTGGCGACCCCCAGGGGGAGGGCCTTCTCTGTGGGAGCTCCAACGCTTTGGAACGAGCTCCCCCCCGAACTCCGTACGTTGACGGAATTGCATTCCTTCCATCGAGAATTAAAGACATATTTATTTTGACAAGCCGGCCTGGGATAGTAGCTCCGGTTCCAACAAGGCCATAATTGTTTTTAGGGGATTGAGTTTTAAGATTAAGCATTGGTTTTAAATGATCGGATTAAATTATTTTTAGGTAATTGGGTTTTTAAATGATTGGGCCAAATTATTTAATTTATTTTTAATAATTTTACCTTTTGTATGTAAATGTTTTTAATTGGGCTGTACACCGCCCCGAGTCCTTCGGGAGGGGGGCGGTATAAAAATCGTAAAATAAAAAATAAAATAAAAATTTGTCCAAAGTAACAAAACTCTAGCAACAGAACATGTGATAGATGAGGCAGAAATAAGTTGGAACTAAAAACTGTTCAACAAATGTGTAAATTGTCTTCTGTTTTTCAAAATAGGCTATTATATTTGTTTAGCCTCAGAAGTTGTGATAGGTGTACAAAACTAATAACACCATACTGTAAAATGTGGATTACCAGAATAAATTACCAGAATATCTCTGGGCAGATTGAACCTTTTTAATTTACTTTCCAGAATCACTTTTTCTCAAAAGTTGTTGTTAATTGCGAAGTCATGTCTGACCCATCGTGACCCCATGGACAACGTTCCTCCAGGCCTTCCTGTCCTCTACCATCTTCTGGAGTCCATTTAAGCTCACGCCTCCTGCTTCAGTGACTCCATTCAGCCACCTCATTCTCTGTCGCCTCGTCTTCTATTGCCCTCTATTTTTCCCAGCATTAGGCTCTTCTCCAGTGAGTCCTTCCTTCTCATTAGGTGGCCAAAGTAGAGAATTATATTTTTCCTTGGCCATCGTCACATTTCCCTTCAGCTCCTTCATCCTGGGCTCTGCCTTTCTTTCTT
Source organism: Bothrops alternatus (assembly GCA_034064705.1). NCBI lineage: Eukaryota > Metazoa > Chordata > Lepidosauria > Squamata > Viperidae > Bothrops > Bothrops alternatus. Next base: position 2,473,146 of record JARGCV010000060.1, on the reverse strand, counting down.
TCTTTCTTTCTTTCTTTCTTTCTTTCTTTCTTTCTTTCTTTCTTTCTTTCTTTCTTTCTTTCTTTCTTTCTTTCTTTCTTTCCTTCCTTCCTTCCTTCCTTCCTTCCTTCCTTCCTTCTTTCTTTTTTTCAAAATCACTTTCAACATCTAATGATCTATGAAGCTTTAGAGTCAATCGAAACTCATCAGACACATAATAAGGATCCCACGTTGTCACATTCATCTGCTCTTTGCTGTACTTCCTTTTCTCCTTATTTTCTTCCCTCCATTTATCAAAGTTTGCACTGTAAATTCTTAAATCTTTGTTCATATCACAATGTAAAAGGTGAACCCGGTACCTGCCTTCCAGCTCTTGTTGACCTCTGTGGTTATTGTTCACAGTAGCTCTAAAGTAATCCTCCAGTAACATATCATGAGTTGAAATTGTTTAACTGGAATAAAATAATGCAACACACCTGACTTTTTCCTGCAGTTCGAACTGAACTGGTTCCATTTCATAATTTTTAACAGAATAATAGAATAACAGAGTTGAAGGGACTTTGGAGGTCTTCTAATCCAATCCCCTGCTCAGGCAGGAAACCTTATACCTGGGGTAGGCAACCATGGCTCTTTTATGACTGGTGGACTTCAACTCCCAGAATTCCTGAGCCACCCTGGCTCAGGAATTCTGAGAGTTGAAGTCCAAGAGTCATAAAAGAGCCAAGGTTGCCTACCCCTGCCCTATACCATTTCAGACAAATGGCTGTCCAATCTCTTCTTAAAAGACTCCAGTGTTAGAACATCTACAACTTATAACTGTCAGAACATTTCTCCTTAGTTCTAGGTTGCTTCTCTCCTTGCTTCTTGTCTTGCCTTCCATCCATTGCTTCTTGTCCTGCCTTCAGGTATTTTGAAGCATAGGTTGACAACCCCCCCTTCTTTGTGGCAGCTCCTTTTAATTTAAGCAACAACACTCACCATCAATAGTTGCTTTCGACTCTGAGGGCAGAAAGAGAGAGAGAGAGAGAGAGAGAGAGAGAGAGAGAGAGAGAGAGAGAGAGAGAGAGAGAGAGAGAGAGAGAGAGAGAGAGAGAGAGAGAGAGAGAGAGAGAGCTGAAGCTCATGACAATGAGGACAAAATGGTTTCTTTAATTAGTAACTTAGAAGTAGTTATTCATAAACCTTTGACAGAAATAGCCACCTCTTTCTGTATTGGGCTGAGATTTCTATCAGTAAAAGTTGAAATCAGCACTATTAAAAGATGTGGTCAGAGTGACTGGCTTCATTTAAAAACCAAGAATGTTGCTTTTGTAACCAGATATAAATGATGGCTATTTTTGGAAAGAAATGAAGGTTTGGAAAACAAAATGGGATTTCATGGTGACGTTAAAAAAGGAAACATTTTTCTTTGTGGTATACACTCAGATATATCACTAAGACTATTTGCATATGTAGAAAATCTATGGCCTTTAGTCTCAATTCAGTGTCAATGGGTTAAGCAAAGAAACAATAGCTTGCTTCTTGAAATAACCCACATTCTATCTTTTTTTTTTTTTTTGGAAATGCCAGCCTTTCTTGCCTCTCCCTCAGCCCTCTCTTCTTTTGCATTCTTCCCTTCTTCGCCTTCCTTTCTCTACTTGACGTTGTTCCTCTGTGAGAAAATTTGAAAGTTCCTCCTAAATGCTAACGTTTGACCAAAAGTGGGAGGGGTGGGCTGGAGAGGGTAGATGGGAGGCCTTATTCTTTGCTTAGAAGGCAAAAAAGAGGAGGGGGCAAGGCTCTTGTGTGAAGAATTACATTTTGTTGAGTTCTTTAACGCCAGTGGGAGTCTTAATTGCATTTTGCTCTTTCACAGGGTGACTCCTGCAAATTCTCTGATTTTCCTGCTGATACCGTGTTACATCCTAAAAGGCAAAATCCTTGCTCCAAATTAGGGACAGACTTTTTTTTACTTTTTTTTAAAATATATATATTTTATAACAGGGGGCTGAAAACATTGTCACTGCACCGTTAGCAGTAATGACAAGTTAAATGCATTGAGCATTTATTTCTCTGTGTAATTTTTAAAGCATGTTTCCTAATTGGCTCCTATAAAGTTTAGAAAGCAAACTTCCACTGCTCTTCCTTTCAAAGATAATAAATTGTTAACAGTTTTCTTTAACAGTTTGGGATGAATTAATCTCCAATGGTGCTCATGTTACATGGCTAACTCTTTTAAAGTAACATCTCTGTGGTCTTAACTCTACAAGGTTGCTTTTAAGGATAATGCCTCGCTTGCTGTGGCTGCATTAGAACCTCACAAATATCCATTATTAATGTATAAGAAGATTCGAGATTAGGAAAATCTATTTTTTTTCTCCATATCACTTTAAATTTCCCTCCAGAATTCATCATGTCAGTGTAAATCTCTCACTAATGCCCCCAGATGATTACCTGTGTAGGAATATTAGTCACCATTTCCAGGTTCCCTGGTCCAACTCTTGTCTAATGCATTACAGGGTAAAATTACTGATGATGATGATGATTATAATGATAAACTTATATGATGGCTACTTTGAGGTCCATAATGGACCTCAGTGTGACTGATTTTAAGAGCACCATTGAGCGAAAAATTGCTGAACTTACATACCCCCGAAAGGTTTCAGGCAATCTCAGAAGGTTTCAATAAATACATGTGTTTGTAACACATTATATCTGTGAATTGATGAGGTAATGTGTTTCACATGTAATCTGCATAATTAACCTATCCACTCTTTCCTTCCCCTCCAGCTTACCCCTCACCTCTTCCTAATTAAATCCTACATCAGTCTAGCTGCTTCATTCTTCTGATGAAGTCAGCTGCTTCTCACAAAAACGTATGCCTTTGAATAAAATTTGTAAATCTGAAAAGACCCTTTCTGATTTTTGAATAGACTTTAGTAAGTGATAGCTCCTTCGGAGCTCTGTGTGCAGCCTACACTGAAGCCTACAAATGTTGTTGAAGTAAAACTCACCAATCCCATTTAGTCACCTGCTATCATGAATTCTCCTTTCTTCACCTATAGAGGAAGCCTTTAACTACTACCGTGTCAATAGAGATGACTGTTTTCATACTGCATGGCTATTGATTGATCAGCTGGTTTATAGACAAAGAGTAAAGTAGAGTTAGCAGACTGGTTAGTGGTGCAGAGTATTCTCAATCAATCAATCCATCAATCAATCAAATTTATATATCTCACCACACTGGGTAGCCATTATGTCTAGACCATTGGAGATATTCACCTTGCTATCTCCATCACACATGGCTTGTCCACATACATGGTGTAATCATCCCTTATCATAATGGTTTCCTTTATGGTAGAAATCTGTTTTGGAACAAAATTCATCATCTGTTCCAAGAATCTGTAGAAATAATACATTTAGTAAGGGTGATTTGCATGGTTAGGATGCTGGGTTAGAGGTTAGCAAGCTTGTGTTCAAATGCTGCTGTGGGGTGGGGTTGAGTTCCTGTCCTTTGTTCCAGCTCCTGCTGGGGACATGAAAGTAGCCCCCACCTGGGTATCCCCCAGGCAACGATGATGTCATCAACTAATCTTTTCAACTAGGAAGTGCCTCAGTGCTTTTGATACGAGTGTGATGCGATACATTTTGTCTCTAAAACATTATTCCTTTTTTTGTTAGGTGGAGTTCAGATATTTATTCAGATATTTACATATTTAATACAAATTCAGTTTTCTGGTTATGTATTGCACTGGCTGATATCCCTTCTAATAAATCAAGAGTGTTCAAAAGTTAATAATTGGAAAGAGACACGACACTCATGTTAATTTATCGACAAATATAGTATTCTGCATTTTCCTGGAAGTTAACAATTTACAGTGGACTTATCACTTGATCTTTGAAAGATCAAGATGGCCTAGAAGGAATCTGGATTCGGCTTCTATTATTGTTTTTGGTGTTCACAGCTAATGGACACAACAATGAGAATTTAGGTAAATATTCTGCTTCTTTATTTGCAAACATTAAATTCTTATATGTTATATTGTTTCTCAATATATAATCATTAGTATTTGGTGCATCAACGGGATTGTTAAAAATAGTAAAACTAAAGCAGGACATTGGCAAAGGTTAACAGTTCTTTTTTTTTTTAATCTTCTTGTTTAAAAGTCTTCAATCAAGTGTGTGTCTCTACTACTGAAATAATGAGACCAGACCTACAGATTTTGTAATTATTTGTTACCCTACTTCAAAATAAAAAAAAGAATATCTTTGCATTCTGTTTATCATACATGAACAGTATGAAATAATAGATTTTTTTCTCACAGTACCGGAAAGTGTAAAATTGAGAAGTGGCTGAGATATTAAATTCAAAATAAGAGATGTGTTGAACCCTCGGGCTATAAAAGTTTCTTTCCTTTGTTGTTTCCTTTCTAGAGGTGTTAGCATTTGGAAAAAAAACTTGGCTGATTGCATTGATGTTGCTTTTGCTGATTCAGGTCCTTCAGCCCTTTTGAAACTTGGACACCCATGTATTAAGACCAGTGCTTATTAGAATTTTAATGTAATACCAAGCTCTAAGGTTTGGAATTAGGTTACATCTAATGAGGTGCTGTTTTATTTTACTTATTTCCAATTTTCCAAGTTTTAAACACTTTTGTTTAAAATAGTTTACATCAAATGCAGTAGGAATTTTAATGTATCAAGTCAAATTCTTTATTTCTGGTCAGTGACCCAGATTAACTATACTAAACAAAACCTATGGAGTGGAGCTACAAAATAGAACCTACACAATACAACAGGAATGCAAGATTAAAACGATAAACCATCATGCGTGTACTATTTTGCTACCAGCAATATAATATTCATTTTAATGGATAGAAATTTAAAATGAAGGTAGCTTGCTAAGTTTTGGAGAGCTGGGAATGTGGCTTTCGCTTATTGTGTCCTTAGTCTCGGCACATACTTTGAAGTATTTCTGCTCCCTCCCTTTAAACTTTTTCAAAAATGGTGTTTTTAAAGATAAATTTGACCAGAGAAGGGAGGCTTGAATGGAAAGAGAAGTCAGAATAGACTTTGCCTAGTATGTTCTAAAATTCACTTTTAAGATAAGATAAGATAAGATGATAAAATGTTAAGAAGATAAGATAAGATGAGATGAGATGAGATAAGATAAGATAAGATAAGATTATTGTCATTTTTTTTACTGTGGGTACAATGGTACACATCAAAAATAAAATTTAGTTGCCCGCTCTCAAAGCAAAACACATACATCACACACACCTAAACATACTATGTACAACATATGTATAGACCCACACCCCTACATATACATAACAAATAAATATTAAATACTGTCCATCTTGAATATATAACGGAAGGAGGAAGTTTGAGAGTTCACAAGGTTAATGCTGTATGGAATGAAACTATGGCTGAATCTGGATGTTCTGCTACAGATACCATGAAGCCTCCTCCCAGAAGGTAACAAGGAAAACAGGTCATGGAGAGGATGTGTAGTGTCCCAGTTGATCTTACGGACCCTGCTCAAGCAACACTTCTATGCTATGTCCTGGATGGGAGAGAAGGAACTGCCAATGATCTTTTCGGCCATCCTCACCACTCTCTGCACCGCCTTCCGGTCTGAAGCAGTGATGCTTCCAAACCAGACTGTGATGCTGTATGACAGGATGCTCTCGATTGTCCCCCTGTAGAAAGTGGTCAGGACAGGGGAAGGAAGATGTGCTTTTCTCAGGGAGTCTCTGTCATTTTTGAAAAGTAAAAGCCTCATGCCTGATCAAATAAATAAAACAAAAAGGGAAGATTTTCTGCTCCCCGTTTTGTCAAAGTTAGCCAAGATTCGCTGGAACGGGAGGTGGAGTCAAAAGATATCTACAGAAGGCAACTGCATTTGGTTTGACAGTTGAATCCAGACCCTCATCTTATCTTGTGGTGGGCTTGAGGGAGGTACTTCAGGTCACGGTTGAATCCAGACCCTCATCTCATCAGCTGATGGGCTTGAGGGAGGTACTTCAGGTCACGGTTGAATCCAGACCCTCATCTCATCAGCTGATGGGCTTGAGGGAGGTACTTCAGGTCATGTTGAAGGCTTCACCTTTTGCTCTGCCAAGTGCTCAGATATTGGCATGGATGAGGTGGTTTTGTGTGGTTGGATTTGGGTGGTCCATTTTTATATGCATGGGAGTGGCATGCAAAGACCATAATAAACGCACTGATAATGTTACCTAGTTTGGTAATGAAACATCTGCAAGAAATGCTCTAGGCTCCACTGAGCTGCAAGAAAGCCACCAAGCTCAGAGAGCACCAACGACCTCACAAGATAATAAGTAGTATAGAAAGATTGGGGCAATGCTACATAGTGCCCAGCTACAAAGTTTTCTGGGAAGGGAGGAGCAGAACAGGACTTGTGCCATTTACCCATTCCTGTGACCTGACATATTTTTTCTCTCCTTGTAGGAGGATGGCCAAAATATTCTATGGTGGCAGAGATCAGACAAAAGTCTCATATCATCTTTTCCAATTAACCAATTCTATTAAAAGGCATACGTTTTTGTGATGTCAAGTGGCGTGAAAATCAGGAGATGGGCATAAAGATTTATTGCAGTGGTTCTCAACCTTTTTCAGGTTGAGACCCCACTTGTGCCGCCCATGCGCGCCGCGACCCCGACCCGCGGTCCGCCATTTTTTTTATTTTTGCGCGGATCGGCCCGTTGCGGTCCGCCATTTTTTTTATTTTTTTAATTTTTTTTTGTCGTGCGCTGCACATGCGCAGATCGGCCCGTTGCGCGCGTGTGCACGCGCGTGGGACAAAAAAAAACTAAAAAAAAATAAAGTAAAAAATAAATAAAAAAAATAAAATGGCGGACCGCGATGGGCCGACCTGCGCATGCACGGCGTGCGCACAACGGCCCGAACCGCGCTTGTGCGGCGCGTGCACGACGAAAAAAAAATGAAAAAAAAAATCAAAACAAAACCCAAAATGGTGGACCGTGACGGGCCGATCCGTGCATGCATGGCGCGCGCACGACGGCCCGAACAGCGCATGCGCGGCGCGCGCGCACGCGATGAAAAAATAAATTAAAAAAAATTAAAAAAGTAAAAAAATGGCGGGCCGCGGTGTCCGGCGACCCCCGCGAAGCGGTCGTTCGACCCCAAATGGTTGAGAACCGCTGATTTATTGCAAGCTTAAGCTCTCTACAAGAATCTGAGCTACTAAGGGTCAAAGCAAATTGGTGGAATTCAAGGTGGGCTGGACTTAGGTCCTTTGTGTGCACCAAGGGATTCATGGGTGATGATGAGTTTGACCCCCTCCCTTGGGCTTATCCTGGTCGTCTCCTATATCTGAGTGGAAATATTAATAAATTTGTTAGTAAAATTTGTCATATTTTGCATCAAAGTTACAATCAACTCTTCTGTATTCTCCAACTTGGTTCTTGTTTCCATATTTACTACCGGGTGGCCTAAAACTGACAGCTGAATGAACAGTTTCAGTGGACTAGGGAATTTCTGATATCTCCAGACAAAGGTTAATTGAATTGAAAGACATTCAGGCAATTTCCTCTTTGCATCCTGGGTAGATAAGAATACTGATTATACCAAATGGGCATTCAACTGTAATTCAGAAGATAATAGCATTCTGGGGCAAAAAAAAAACAACAAAAAAAAACCCTCAGCCTAAACTGCTCGAGATTAAAAACAAAATTTAAATTAGCATTAGGCAGCAATGTATGTTTTGCTTTTAAAGCAAAGCATTGGTTTGATTGAAAGTAATCTGTGCCAGAGACTGTGAGAAATAGATTGAAGAAATGTAATTGATTGCTAAAAGCTGGAGTGGCCAGCATTTATTTCTTCTGGTACTTAGAACCTCTGTCATGGCGCAATGAAAAATGATTAGGGAATTAACTTAAGTTTGCTGAAATATGGAGATCTGAATTCCGCTCAGCTCTTTATTTTATGCTTATTTGTATTGCATCAGCTGGGATCCTGTGGGGAACTGACAGTGCCACCAATGACTAGAGTAGAAACACATGGAAGAGTCTATGGACATCGTCAAAAGCACCACCTTGCTCAATGAAAGAATCCACAATGGCAAATCTTTGATAGATGGCTGATTCTCTTTTTAAGTTATAACACAATGTCAATTTCAATCCTTTTAACCACATATTTTCCCACTTGTCCATCAATATATTATGTCCAAAGTTTATTGTATAGTCCAGTGATGGCGAACCTTTTAGAAACCAAGTGCTCCAAAACCAGCCCTGCCCCTACCCTGTCCGCCCCACCCATCCACAGGGCCACCCACTGCCTCCACCGCAATCACCCAGGTGGCCCAGAAGCACCATGGCAGCCACGCCTTCCTCCCGTACCCCACAGCATCTGCGCATGATGGGGCGCAAGGGCAGAGTCTTGTCCCCGCTGCCCGGCTGCCATGTTCTTGGCTGCGCTGCTCCGTGAAGGCCGTGCTCAGGGGCAACTCTCTTGTGGGGGGGCTGCTGGTGAGGAGGGGGCTGCAGGGGGGACACAGGACTGGGGCGATGGCGCACGTGCCCACAGAAATGGCTCTGAGTGCCGCCTCTGGTACGCGTGCCATAGGTTCACCACCACTGATATAGTCTTTCACTTGTTCTTCCATTTCAAACTTCGGCAAAAGTTTACACTTTTCAACAATTATGTGTTCATCATTTGTTCATCTTCAAATTCTGTCTTCTGCTTCTGATTTTCAAATGTCCTATTAGTCACTTTACATGTTCTTTTAACTGTGCATATAAAACCCATTGTAAATTAAGTCCCTCTGTAATTAATTGTTGTCTTAACTTCATCTTATATTCTCCATGTTCCTATTCTAACAACTTTCAATAAGTTAACCATTTTTTTTAACTTTCAGTTGCTTTTGTTGTTTTTTCTAACTTTATTTTAGAACACAATGAAAGAGCAGTGTGGTGGCTAGTGGTGAAGACAATCGCCTCCCACTTGGAAGGTTGAGAGATCAATGCTAGGAAGTGGCAGATATATCTAATATCTGCTGTGAACTCCATGTGGTGTCAGGAAAGGTATTCGGCCAGGAAATGTTCAGCTTGATCCAATTGCCCCCCACTCTACCTCAAATTAAGGGATTACATGGTCATAAAAAGGGAGGGTTTTTATTTTATAATATGATGTATACGCTGCCCATTTCTACAGCTCATCAAGTTAATGTTGAGTTTTACCTATGTATTCTAAGGAATTAGCTTTTCCAACCAGTTTTGGGACATTTGCAGGCATTCTTCCTACTTTTTATTAATACAAACGTTGAAGGCTAGAGGCCCCAGGATTAAACTTTGTGTTACATTACTTAATACTTCAGTTTCATAAATACTTGTTGAAGAGAAGTCCTTAAATAGGTTTTTTTTACCCAAACTTGTATTCACTTAATTATTAATGCCATCCATTCCCCACTTAATGAGTTTGCTAATCAAAACACCATAGAGTGTTTTCTCAAATGCTCTGTGAAAATCAAGATGGGTTACATAGACAGCATTATCTGAAGTTCTTCTGTCAAAAAATGATGGAATGGCAAAGCTTGTTCTTGGCACACCCATGCTGGCTTGGATCTTGGCACACCCATGCTGGCTTGGATCTTGGCACACCCATGCTGGCTTGGACTAATCCCCACATGTTTTCAAGGTTGTTGAGTCAATCTCTGTAGCATCTATCCTAGAATTTGCCATATGCCAACTTGAGACAGATGAGTAGGGATGATCCCTGGTTGTCTTGTTCTATCTTTTTGAAGATAGGAACAACTTTGCACTTCTTTAGTCTTCCTTCATTTCTCCTTCATCATGGTTTGTAAAAGGTTTTGTCAAACAAGTCCATCAAAACGTTCTTTCATGAACCTTGGATATTTGAATCTATTTAGACTAAATATATACTCATTGACTATTTTGCTGCCAACTTGCATCCTTCTTTGCCCCCGGTGGAACATATGTTCTCTTTTCAGAAAAGATTAAGCCAAAATACAAGTTGCTTAGTTCTGCTTTTCCTTTGTTACCTGTTAGCACCAGGTGGGCTTCATTAAGCAAGTTGTGTACAGATTCTTTTCTTTTGATTTTGAATGTTTCTGAAGAAGCACCTTTTGTTCTTGGCATCTAGAGCCAGCTTAGTTTCATTCTGAACTTTACTGTTCCTCAGCTGCATAATGACTGATCCAGCAAAAGGGACAGCCCAGTTCATTATTATTATTATTATTATTATTATTATTATTATTATTATTATTATTATTATTATTATTATTATTATTATTATTATTATTAGTAATTAGATTTCTATGCCGCCCTATTCCAAGAACTCAGGGCGGCTCACAACATGAATACAAACATAAGGAAATCCAATATTAAAATACATTATAAAACCCGTTAATTAAAAACAACCAATCATCCAGAAACAGGCATACAAACATACATACACTGGCTGGGGCAAAATGTTAACTGCCCCAGGCCTGCCGGCAAAGATGGGTCTTCAATAATTTGCGAAAGGCGGAGAGGGTGGGGGCAATACGGATCTCCGGGGGGAGTTGATTCCAGAGGGCCGGGGCCGCAACAGAGAAGGCTCTTCCCCTAGGCCCCGCCAGGCGACACTGTCTGGCTGACGGGACCTGGAGAAGGCCGACTCTATGGGCCCTAACCGGTCGCTGGGTTTCATGGGGCAGCAGACGGTCCCGTAAGTAACCTGGTCCGATGCCATGTAGGGCTTTATAGGTCATAACCAACACTTTGAATTGCATTCGGAGACCAATTGGCAGCCAGTGCAGCTCGCGGAGTGATGTTGAAATGTGCGCATTTCTAGGTAGACCCAATACTGCTCGCGCGGCTGCATTCTGCATTACCTGAAGTCTCCGAACATTTTTCAAAGGTAGCCCCATGTAGAGAGCATTGCAGTAGTCGAACCTCGAGGTGATAGGGGCATGAGTGACTGTGAGAAGAGACTCCCGGTCCAAATAGGGCCGCACCTGTTGCACCAGGTGAACCTGGGCAAATTACCAATTACTGGCCTACTAACAGCTTTCAATTTGCTAACCGATTGTGGCAACTGAGGCAGTCCAACAGTACAAGTAGTCCTCAACTTACAATCACAACTGAGCCCAAAATTTATGTTGCCAAGTGAGACAGTTGTTAAGTGAGTTTCACCCCATTTTATGACTTTTCTTGCCAGAGTTGGTAAGTGAATTAGTAGCATGGTTATTAAGTGAATCTGGCTTCCCCATTGACTTTGCTTGTCAGAAGATTGCAAAAGGGGATCACATGACCCTGGGACACTGCAACCCTCATAAATGTGAGTCAGTTGCCAAGCCGCTGAATTGTGATCACGTGACCATGGGGATGCTGCAACAGTTGTAAGTGTGAAAATGGTCATAAGCCACTTTTTCCAGTGCTGTTGCAATTTTAAATGAACTGTTGTAAGTCAAGGACTAGTTGAAAACAAGGTCTTTCCCCTGAGCACAAAAGGAAACCACCCAAACAACAAAGAATCAAAAGCTCAACTTTTAAGTGACAAGGTGATTTTGGAGAAGGAAGACCAACCTGAATATAGTTTGGATTGATTAGAAGAAGGCATTCAACTCCCTGCCCCATGACTGAGTAATCAAGTGCCTAGAAATACTGTAACAGGAATCAACAGAAACACCAGGAGCTTTGTGCAAAGACTAATGGCACAATGGAAGGCATAGTTGCTGGTCAATGGTGATAGATTAGGAGAGGTTAATATCAAGAGAGAAATCTTTTAAGAAAGCTAACTATCTCTACTTCCAGTTGTCATTGCACTGAGTCCTCTGTCAACTACTGAGCAAGTCAGTCCATAACTGTCAAACATCAGAAAGAATCGCAAGGTCATCTCATTTCCTGTATATGGACAATCTGAAACTGCATAGAAAAACAAACTGCCAAATGCTACCTAGGAATTTACTCATAATAGCTAAGGAGCAGAAAACCTTCTGCACATGCACACTCTGTATTTCAAGGGAGGTGCAATTCCATCTAGTACAGCCTGAACCCAAATGTTGTGTCTGCTTCCAGTTGTCCAAAGTATCTTTGTTTTACCAGAATTAATTAAGTACAACTTACTTGACATACTGTTATATAGAACTGAAATGACATTCAGGGATAACATTTCTTTCTTTCTTTCTTTTATTTATTTTATTTGGGTTTGTATGCCGCTCCTCTCCGGGGACTCGGAGCGGCTAACAACATATACCGTACATAACAAAGAATTACAATATAAAAAACCCAAACAAGATATCTAAAAACCAATAAACACACATTCAATACAACAATCAACCACAATCATCCCCAGGCTTGCCGGCAAAGATGAGTCTTTAGGTTTTTCCGGAAGGCCGGGAGAGTTGGAGAAACGCGGACTTCAGGAGGCAGTTGGTTCCAGAGGGCGGGCGCCACAACAGAGAAAGCCCTCCCTCTAGGGCCCGCCAGATGACATTGTTTCGCTGACGGGACCCGGAGGAGGCCGACCCTGTGCGCTCTCACCGGTCGTAGAGAAGTATGTGGCAGAAGGCGGTCCCGTAAGTGGAGAGCAATAGAAGTGGTTTATTATAAGTGGAGAGCAATAGAAGTGGGTTATTTTCAGCCTATCGACCCAGATGAGATAACTCAGCAGTTTCATGAAGATCTTGGACAGCACAAGGAAGAAGATACAACATGGGTGCCAACCAACAGGCGGCACTAAAAGCAGTTGCAAAATCATGCATCCAAGAATCAAGTTCTATCTTACACATACAGGGACAAAATCATGTTAAATAAAACTATCATGAGGTCTAGGAGAACTAGTAGAACTGCACTGACTTTGTTAATGAATCAACAAGTTACTTTTTAAAAAAAAACCAAATATAATTTCTTATTTCCAATATCCTTGGCCATAACTTTTTGTAGTATGGTCAAGTAGCCATAGTCTTTTCAAATGAAGGTAATATTACTATTCCTGTTTCTTCAATTCCTGTTATGTACTGATGGCAACGTTTTCACTAGTACCTTTTAAATAGACACAGATTAGACTAGAAACCAATATGGTGAGAGGTTGGCATGTCTTCGTTTGCTTAGGAATTAACTGATAAGGGTGTTCTTGCCTCTCCCTTGATGAAAATTCATCCCAATGAGAGGTAGAACATTATCTATGATTTTTTCAAATTAAGCCCCAGTGCCAAGGTTTATAGTCTCCGTTAGTGGGTTAAAAATTCTGGGATTGTTTTTATTTATCTCATTTAACCATGATAGATGGGCAAACATTACACCTAGCTGTGAAGTATTAAATTGTGAAAAGTAATTATAGCATCATGTTACATTATGTTCAAGAAAGAAGTTGCCTTTATGTTTTGCTATGCTCACGTCTATCTAACAAGACCAAAAAAGTGTTTCAAGAATTGTGCTGGCTGAAAAAGAATATATTTTCTGTCACTGTTTAGTACAGTACAAACTTTTCCTTATTTGAGGATGCATCACTTACACACTGCAGTACTTGGAAACCAGAATGAATGCATTTGAATTATTTGTGAAAATAGATTGGGCATTTGCACAAAGCAATATGCATTAACATTCAGCTGCCACAATTCTGAAAATCTATCAGGAAAAGGCAGAATTGAAGGATTGTGAGTGGTTGGCTGAGAAGACATCAGCCTGGCTTTAGACTTCAGAGAAAAGTTGCTGAATCTATTTATAGTCCTAACTATTTGGAGGGAAAAGTACATGTTATTTGTGTAGCATTTTCATTGGTTTATCCCAAAGATATATACTAAATGATAATAAAGTAATAAAAGATTGTTTTCACAGCTGTTTGTCTTTGATTACAGACTTCTTTGAAGTGTGGCAGTAAGACAGACTTTGAACCTGGAGAGAGATCAAATAATGAATTGTTCTGCTTTGTGCAGTTTAAGAAGGGGTTTTATTGTTAAAACATACAGTGAAACATATTTTTTTTTCCTAAGAGTTAAATAATGGTTGAAAGTACTATGAGATCATTACAGATGGACTAGATTAAAAGGCTGGAGGCCAAACCTTAAAAACGGCTGGAAAAAAAAAGAATATAAAGTTTTGGGTTGCTAAATATTTTTGTTTACTCTTGAGTCAAGATATTTTACATGCTTTGCAAGAAGTTTTATTTTATTCTAAGTCCCTTGAAGTTTTTAAAGTGGCTCTAACTCCATTATAGCTTTGCACTTTAGAAAGTGTGTGTAGTTGTACACTGGACTCTAAATGTTAAAGCAGAAGTGGGCACTCTGTAATCTTTCAGATGTTTTGAAGGCAACACTCAGCAACCTATGCTTCAGGTGCAAAGTGGTGAAGACTGTCCTGCTCTACAAAAATTCATGTTTTCATCAAAACAGATAGACAAATGCAGTATTTCATTTCATTCTCTCTGGGGTTCCGTTGCTTCACCATGGCCAAGATTCTACAAGGCCAAGGATTTAATCTCAAAATGGACTGAGATTAAATTAATGACATGCAATGGAAGCATAAGGAAGCTTTTCTTGAGGTCCTTGTTTTATTATTTCATCTTCAGAACAGTCATTCATAATCTTGATACAGAAAATATCCAGACTCTTCTATGCATAATTTGCTTTTGGGTCATGGTTAGATTGTGACTTTTTATAATTTACTAATACAGAATAGAGCAATATTTTTGCTAGGCCAAAATGGAAGGTAGCTTATGGGCTGTTGTTCTAATGCCTACTACTAAGTAGCTTTTCAAATTTGCATTTCATTATAGCTTCTTTAGGTCTTTTTTAGGCTGCAAAGGAAGATTTTTCCAAAAAGTGAATATTTTTCAAATTTATGATTACACAGCTTAAGGAGACACAAAAACCTTACCTTGCTTGTTGTATGTGTTGGCATCCTCACATCCCCGATCTACTATTCTAGACATAATATGTACCCTATAACTATTGTATTATTTAAAACAAACTTTTTAGATAAACGTTTCGAGGAACGGTTTCAAGAACAGCGTCAGAGAGACAAAGGAATATTGTAACTTTTGAGGGTTTTTTTTATGATGAAGGTGTGTTTCAAGAGATGTCACTTTGATATTTTTACATTATGTCCTACATTTGTCAGCTAAAACCAGGATATTGCCTCAATGAGAAAAAAGCATGTTCTGCAGTTGTCAAAAGGCAGTAAGTAATGATTAAAATAGCAGTGTGAAATGCGAGGAGATTAAAGTGATGCTAATGATAAGTGAAAGAAGAAAAGGGCAAGCTATATTTTAATCCTCAAGAGAATGGTTAATGACTTCTATTGCCTGAGATTAAACTAAACCTGTCTCATCAGCTTTTTCTGCCTGGTGAAAAAAAAAAAAAGCTTCTGCACTTTAATTTATTAAAGTCTTTTAAGAAAGCACATTGATCCACAGAGGTTAAACTTTAAAAAACTGTGCAAAACAGACACACAAAAATGCTGGAACAAAAAAATGTTTCTTTGTGGCTTTTTCACCAGGAGCAGAGATTTTGTAAAGACTTCATTCTCCATGGCTTGGAGCATTTAATTAAGGGACATTAATTACTTAAAGAGTCTGGCTCTATTTAAAGAGGACTTGAATATTACTGGGTTTTTTTTTTCTTCTTCCTTTCCTGCAGAGTAACTAGCAAGTGTACCAATGTAAAAATCAGGAGACAATCATGTTGGATTTCATTGCTAATAGCCATAGGTTCTCTTCGGCTTTTTTTCCCCTCCCAAATTCATCGTTCTTTTCAAACACATAATGAATTCAATCTGCTTTACTAAATTACAAATTTAGCAGATGCAACTCTTCTGTATGCAGTCTTTTTATGAAACGTGTGTGTGTGTGTGTGTGTGTGTGTGTTATCATACGCTTTTCATTAAAAGTAATCTCAAAACAGGATATACTGGTATGAAGGCATTGCACAGAGTATGTCCTACTAATATAATATCATTTGGTAATAGAGTATATATATCACCTAGGTTCTAAGCTGCAGAAATTAATTGTAGTAGACACATACCTGTGGGTGGAAGCCCCATTGAGAAAGTAGAAAAGGTTGCCACTAGTTGGATTCTGGTCATGATGTTGATCCACCGATTCTTCACAGAAGTACAGGCAGTGCTCAACTTACAAACATTTGCTTACTGACCGTTCAAAGCTACAACACCACTGAAAAAAGTTGACTTGTGATCATTTTTTTTCACACTTACGACTGTTGCAGCATCCCTATGATCGTGCGACCCAAATTTAGACACTTGGCAACTGACCTGCACTTACGACAGTTGCAATGTCCTGGGGTCATATGATCCCCTTTGGTGACCTTCTGACAAGCAAAGTTCAATGGGGAAACCAGATTCACTTAACAACCATGTTACTAACTTAATAACTGCAGTGATTCACTGAACAACCATGGTGAAAAAGGTTGTAAAATGGGGCAAAACTCCACCTAACAAGCGTCTTGCTTAACCATGAGATTTGCCGCTGAATTGTGGTCATATGTCAAGGACTACCTGTAGTGATAGAAAAAGGGATGACATTTATGTTGCTTATCCTAACACTAAACTGGCACGAGTAGCCAACACCCCAGAAGACAAACTCAAGATCCAAGGAGATCTCGACAAACTTGAACAATGGGCCCTATCCAACAAAATGACTTTCAGTGTGGAGAAAGGCAAAGTTTTACATTTAGGCAGGAAAAACCAAAGGTACAAGTACAGATTAGGCGAGACCTGGCTCAAAAACAGTAACTGTGTGAGCGACCTTGGAGTCCTGGTGGACGATCACTCGACTATGAGCCAGCAGTGTGCAGCAGCAGCAGCCAAAAAAGCTAATACAATCCTGGGTTGTATAAACAGAGGCATAGAATCAAGATCACGCAAAGTATTGGTACCGCTTTACAAAACCCTAGTGAGACCACTCCTGGAATAGTGCAGTCAATTTTGGTCACTATGTCACAAAAAAGATGTTGGGAGTTTAGAAAAAAATTCAGAGAAGAGCAGCTAAGATGATCATAGGCCTAGAGACTAAAACATACGAAGAACAGCTGTGGGACTTGAGTTTGGCTAGTCTAAAGAAAAGAAGAAATAGCAGTGTTCCAGTATCTGAGGGTCTTCCACAAAAAAGAGGGGGCCAGGTTGTTCACCAGAGCATCAGAGAGAAGGAAGAGAAACAATGGTTGGAAACTGATCAAAGAAAGAAGCAACCTTGAATTAAGGAGAAACTTCCTGACAGTGAGGACAATCAATCAGTGCAGCGGTTCTCAACCTGTGGGTCGCGACCCCATTTGGGGTCGAACGACCATTTCACAGGGGTCGCCAAACAATGCAGTCTGCCATTTTTTCCCCTTTTTCCTTAGCTGTGCTACTCCCTCTTATTCTATTGGCTTTTGAAAGCCAATAGAATAGACTCTCTTGAATAGAGTCTAATTCTATTGGCTTTCAAAAGGCAATAGGAATTGTCCAGGCTTTCTCTGCCCTGCTGAGCCCGCCAAAAGTCCCAGTCTGCAAACGGTGCTGCAAGTTGTCTGCAGCGAAGGTGAGCTGTCTGGAAGTTTCCACCCCTCCCTGCTGAGCAACTACTAAAAATGTAAGTAAAAGAGGGCCAGGGGTGGGAGGTGGGAGGCCAGCGGGTGCAGGGAGGGTTGCTGTTGCGCGTGGGGCCCGGCGGGTGACCTCCCTTGGGCTGGGCCAGCTGGTGGCCCAGCTGGTGGTCGCCCTGCGCCATCGTTGCCCCTTGCCAGCTACACCTCGGCCGGCGCAGGGGGCGGCACCATGCATGCGTGGTACTCCCGGGCAGGGAAATAGTCCTCAACTTACGACCAGTTGGGGTCCTCGACTTACGACCGGTTGGGTAGTCCTCGACTTACAACCGGTTGAGTAGTCCTCAACTTACGACCGGTTGGGGGTCTCGGCATTAAAAAGGTTGAGAACCACTGAATCAGTGGAACAGCTTTCCCCCAGAAATCGTGGGCGCTCCATCACTGGAGGTTTTTAAGAAGAAACTAGACATTCACCTGTCTGAGATGGTATAGGTTCTCCTGCTTGAGCAGGGGGTGGATTAGAAGACCTCCAAGATCCCTTTCAGCTCTATTCTATTATAATATTCTAATTCTAATATTCCAATATTCTAATGTTTTATTCTTCCCTAAAAGTGAGGCAAGCGGGCAGAATTAATCCATATATCTGGGAAGTGGCATCGTATCTTAAATGGTTCAAAGGTTTTGCACCTTGGCGTTGCAACTGACTACAAAGTGATTCTCCTTTCTCCTTTTTTTTAAATTTCATGTGCCTTTATGAACATTTCTTTTTGAAGCTTCTCTGCCATTTGTTTGCAAGTCTAAATAACACCTATGCCATATCTGGTTCTTGCAGTTATTGTTGTTGTTGTTGTAATCCAGGTTATTCTGTTTAAAG
Organism: Bothrops alternatus; assembly: GCA_034064705.1. NCBI lineage: Eukaryota > Metazoa > Chordata > Lepidosauria > Squamata > Viperidae > Bothrops > Bothrops alternatus. The sequence continues at coordinate 2,454,790 of JARGCV010000060.1, read as the reverse complement.
CTGTTGCTTTTTCTTTTTTTTTAAAGAAATAATTTGTGTGAGTTTAAACTTGATTCATTCTTTGATGTTAATGAAACACCAATTTATTGGAAGGCCCTGAAGCCCTAATGAGCAGTTTCTTTAAAAAGCACATTTAATCAAGGTTTATTTTTAACTTGTTTAAACAGATCTAATAGTTTGTGCTGAATTCATTTCACTATAATAATTACTAGCAATCCTATTAGTAAGTTGTGGAACAGAGAAGTTTACACAAATTCTCTTCTAATGAGCAAAGTGGAAGAACAAAGTCTCTCGTACAAAAAAGGGGTAAACTTAAGTGGAGTTCCCAAACCCTAGGGCTTTGGCTGTTAAGGTATTATTGTTATTGTTATTATTATTATTACTATTCTTGGGATGCTAGTACAAATGCACAGTATTTGTGGTGTTTTGCCCTTTGTTAAAGGTTAGGAAATCATATTACATTCCATAAAACAAAACTTAAGCAAGGTTAAGTGCGTTGTTAAAAAAGTACAGGTAGTTCTCAACAGGTAGGACGATTCTGAAAAAAGTGATTTATGAAGTGGTCCTCATGGTTATGTGATCAAAATTCGGGCACTTGGTAACTGGCATATATTTATGACAATTACAGCACCCTGAGGACACATGGTTGTCATTTACAAACTTTTACAACCATTTACATGGTTGTCATTTGCTTCTGACAAGCAAAGCCAAGAGGGGAAGCTGAATTCACAAATCAACCTTGGGGAAAAAAAAAGCCATAAAATTGGGCGCTACTCACTTCATGACTGCATGGTCCCTATTCTGGACATAATTTGAGGACTACCTGTATTTCTTAAGTCCAAATCAGCTTCTTGCTATGATTTTTGAAACATTTCTGCTAAACGCTTGTGGTACCACATTTATTTACATGCAAGGGCATATATTATACCTATTACTGTATATAATTGTTTCTATTTACTTTGGGTTAGTTCAGGATGAGGAATTCAAAGACCTTGTCATGTCTTAAAACCAAACAAGTTGGGAGAAAGGAGCATAGGATGAAAAGAACATGGAAGAAAGAAAATATGGTTAAAAGGGAGACAGGTCTCATGTGAACAATGTCTAGTCAATTTTCCAGTTCTTTAGCTGTGGTTGGCCTTCATATGCATTGAGTCCTTCCCAAGACCCTAGAACAGTATTTCTCAACCTTGACAATTTTAAGGCATGTGGATTTCAACTCCCAGAATTCCACAGCCAGCATTGCTGGCTGTGGAATTCTGGTAGGTGAAGTCCACATGCCTTAAAATTGTCAAGGTTGAGAAACACTGCCCTAGAAGGTCATCCTGTATTGGCCTAGTATGTGTGCATATCCCAGCAGTGTGAATTTTCTGCAGGTAAAGAATTCAAATCTTTTTGCAACCATAGGTTTCCACCCAGAGTGGGATTTTATGGCTTTCTATGATAATTAACGGGGGGGGGGGGAGTTGTTTGTTTTTTGAGACTGCTTTAGTCAGTGTTATAATACTTATGAGACGTAGTCTCATAGGGGCCCAAAATGGCTAAATCTGATTTCCTCTTGAAAATCGGCCTGTCACTTGCCTGTGTTAGTTGCATGGGAGGTCCATGCAAAAGAAGAAGAATCCACTCAGTTTTCAGTGGAGATGCAGCAGAGTCCCAAATGGAAGAGAAACAAGAAATGGAGAGAATTTGCAAAGCATCCTGACGCCATGCATCAAAGTTGGGTTAGTTTGGGACATGTTTTAATTTCAAAGATTGGAGATGAATGCAATGGAGTGGACTAGACGAGACGAGACGAGATGAGACTGGACTGGACTGGACTGGACTGGACTGGACTGGACTGGACTGGAATAGAATAGAATAGAATAGAATAGAATAGAATAGAATAGAATAGAATAGAATAGAATAGAATAGAATAGAATAGAATAGAATAGAATAGAATAGAATAGAAAACAGAGTTGGAAGGAATCTTGGAGGTCTTCTAGTAGTCCAACCCCCTGCTCAGGCAGGAAACCCTATACCATTTCAGACAAATGGTTCTCCAATCTCTTCTTAAAACTTCCAGTGTTGGAGCATTCACAACTTATGGAGGCAAATTGTTCCACTTATTAACTGTTCTACCTGTCAGGAAGTTTCTCCTTAGTTCTAGGTTGCTTCTCTCCCTGATTAGTTTCCATCCATTGCTTCTTGTCCTGCCTTCAGGTGCTTTGGAGAATAGCTTGACTCCCTCTTCTTTGAGGCAGCCCCTGAGATATTGGAAGACTGCTATCATGTCTCCCCTCGTCCTTCTCTT